>CAJPEX010003367.1:0-29530 GCA_905338405.1 Notodromas monacha
GAATTTGTCTCCCTGTCAGAAACCTTCCAAGAAGACGCATTATTCGCGTAGCATGCAAATTGGCTCAGAAATTTCCTTTACGTAACCAAAGCGAAAAAATCAAGCAGCATTATTTTTTTCGTCACTCCAGTTCAAATGTGAAAATAATGAAAAACTTTCTTTTATCATTTTTGGCCAACTTCTTTCGAAAAAATTGGGCAGCTTTTCTTTTTTAGCTTTGATTACGGCGGAAAAATTGCAAGTCCAGAAGAATTTATTTTACGGAGTGATTTTTCCAGATGATCGAATAACTCGAAAGATTTCAATGCCTCATTTGAAAAAAATATTCAAGGCCGTGAAAATGTTTTGTGACTCAAACATTTTAACAACTTATTCCATTTTTAAAAGAGCATCATGAAAAAACAAGGAGTCTCAAAATTAAAATGTACCGCAAAATTGTTTCGACCCAAATACTGTGATTGCCGATTTG
Source organism: Notodromas monacha (assembly GCA_905338405.1). Lineage (NCBI taxonomy): Eukaryota > Metazoa > Arthropoda > Ostracoda > Podocopida > Cyprididae > Notodromas > Notodromas monacha. The sequence continues at coordinate 470 of CAJPEX010003367.1, forward strand.
AGCCACTTATTTACATGACGTGAACTCTGAAAATTGAATGCATTAGTAGCAAAATACTGTACAGTAAATTAGTATACGTAATCTATAATAGTAACAGAAAAAGACATGGGCTATGCATTTTAGAAGAAAAAAATTGGGGCAAATTCCGTTCGAACGTCATAATTTATTTGCCATCCGCCGAGTGTAATGCTTGCCATTTATTTTTCGGGGGAAGGCAGAAATGGCACATGGTATATCTTGACGTTATGTAATCTTCGACACATCATACTGCATGATATCCTGCTTCGTTTTGGGGCTTTCTGCTTTTGACAAAAATTTTATCAATAGAAAAATGCTCGAAGATAAAAAAAAAAGCTTTCGTTATTGCTGAACCTCGACGTTCGAGAACCAAAATTACGTTTGTTCCTCGGCAGAACATGAAAGTGTCTCATGAATTCCGTAAAATTGAGCAAAGTTAAATTGAAATATTATATCATGAAGCGCTGCAGCGATGGAATCAGCAAATCAGAGTTTGCTACAAAAATAAAAATAAAAATAATGCACCAAATTCATTACTTGGATCCGGGCTGATACAGTATTTGCAGTGTGTCAACAGGGAAATTCTGCGGAATTTGCGATAACGTTGGGAGAATTTATTCACTTCGTACAAAACTATATTGGTTTGAAAAACGGAAGAAAGGAACCATCAGAAGAGAGGAATAAATTGTGGAGAAATGCGGGGGAAAAAAGCGAGGCCGTGTTGTTCGCGTCGTCGTCTACGTCGTCGTCGACGACGACGTAGCTGCTGGTTTTTTTTGTATTTTCAAGAAAACTTTATTGATTGTGTTTTTTTTCAACTATGGAACATGTTCTTCATTTGCCCGGAAGGGACCGTTTTCCCAACGGGGATTCCGAGAACGTCAAGAGTGCTGCTGGTGATGCGTGGAATAAAGCAGCTTCAAACAGTTCTTCAGAGCTTGTACAGAGTGTGCGCGAATCAGAATTCAGTTTATTTCTGAATATAGTGATCTATGAAAATCCATATTACTTGAAATGTCTTCCAACCAAGTTATGTACATTAGAGGCATAGTGGCTGCTTCGTCAACAAAGATATTCCGAAAATGAGGACAATTTGACTCATGGAGCATCAAATTGAAAATAATCTGCCCTGACATCTGAAAAATGTTTCAAGCTACAAACACCCTTCCAAATTAAAAAAAAATATATTAATTTTCACAAATTGTAAACGTCTTGAAATAATTGAGTTATTCTCACGGCCATTGAGTCAAATTAAATCATATTTCAGATATAAATATACTCGCCAAATGCTCATGTTTTGCTTTCATTTTGATGCCTTTCCCATCAACTGAGCACATTACAGTAATATTTTTGCGTGTTTTTAGCTTGTTGGCAGTCCATGAGTCTGGTAGAATCTCGTTATAACGAATAATTTATTGCAAAAAATCGCTTTTTAGGTTCCGGCCACCCAATAGCCACAATGATAAACCAAATACTTCTACAGTACAACGAATTTTTCATAACAATGGAGATATTTCTCTGGTCTCAATATGGCTCCGCTGTAATGAGATTTTTCTGTCCACATCCGTTATAGAACATAGTATACTGTAATGCAAAATGTTATGTTCAATTATATTACATATTAATGCCAGGTGGAATCTCTCTAAAACAAAGCTCAAGGAATCAGAAAAATACACTGTACTGAAAAAACAAGACAAGATTGTTGTACAGAGAGTCCACCTGCAATATTTTTCTTTTCTTTACCATGGGTAGAATTGTTCCCTTTTGACAGTGCAATTGGGTGAAGATGCGAATTTGTTTGTTAACCCTTGAGGGATGTGTTTAAAACACATAGGGGTAACAATTTAATGTTTTAACATTGAAGGTCCAGCAAAATACAAGTGGTACCTATCATTTTGACCTCCTGCAATTCAACCATCCTGCAATTTGACAGTAGAATTTGCTTGGATGTCAACTCATAATTCCACCTCTTTCCTGAAATTCAACGTGTTCTAGCCTCTTTTCTTGTGTTTTTGTGCTGTTTGACCTTAATTTTATAGAGTGTCTTGCAATTTGACCATTTTGCAATTTGACCCTAGTTTGGCAATTAGTTGGGGTTGAATTGCTAGGTACTAACTGTACTGTAAAAATCACCACGATTTAAAAAAAAAAACTTGACAAAAAACTGGAGCGTCAAGTTTTGCTCCAGATTTAGCATATCTGTCATTTATGATTTTCTACCTATTCTCTCTAAGTCTACATTGAATACACAGATTTCCAGACAATGCATTTCTGTATATAATAGATTGATACCAGTTCATAGAAATTGAAAAAATAATCCACTTGTTGATTGTCCCCAACAATTTTAAAAATTAATCCAGACCAGTAATTAATCAGACCAGATATCCAGCATAATTTTGTAATATTTCTAGTGAATTTCCAGCTTTTCTCCCTGAATGGCCACCGAGGATTGCGAGGAATCCATGAAAAATTAAATTAATGAACCATTTTCCATGTGACAGCGGTTTTTAATTTTCATTTTTCATATACCTCAAATCTTTTACAGGTAACCAATATTCTGGCAATGAAATTTTGAGCAGTTCAAAATAAACACATTCAAAATAATACTGGGTGTGCATTCCTTCCAAAACCGTCAAACCTTGAGACATTTCGCTGGTTTCGTCCTCAGCAATTTTTCCCAAAAACAAATACAGGTACTGTATATTTAAATGAATTTATGTTGAATTCCGCCGTGATTTTTTTTTTGGCTTAAAAAAACAATGGTTGTGATGTAGTTGAACATCAAAAGTTCCTTTTGTGGAAATACATTTCCTGATGTTTCTATGTATGATTTTGAGGGCTTCACCGCCTGTGGGAAGACCATCCAATTACAGACCTGATGGTAACATGATCGGAAAAATCATTTCTCCAGCTTTTCCCAGCTACGTAAGCCTTCGTCGAATTCACAAATTATATGTACTGTACCTATACTACAGAGGAACGTCATCCTATGTGTTTGGAAGAATAAACTCAATTTTCATTTTATCTATGCGAATATATCAGAAATATGAGGAAATGGATAAAACTCAAAAAGAAGAACTCACTCGAACACAAGGATAGAAGTTTGGAATGGGTCTAGTATCTGTTTGCAATATTTACATTGGGAATCTCGTCACAGCAGCAAATCATCGATTGAATCGCTCCGAGACCCGGGAGACCCGGGAAATCCCGTGCATGTTTTATGAAATAACTCATTTCACTGGATTTATCAGGAATAAGTTACAGATACTGGCTCAATATACAGTATGCACTTTCTTATTGATTCTTGGAAGAGTAGGAGAATTGAGAGACGTGAAACATCATTGGCAGATTCATCCCTTGAAACTGCATTCAAGTGCAAGTTTCCATCTCGTGCTTCGACAAATAAATGGAAAGATGTCCAGATTTATTTGCTTATTTGAAAGCCGACTTTGCAGAAAGCGTATTGTGAGTAATGCTGTAAAAATATCACTTTTACCAGGAATATTTTTTTTTTCTCTCAGAAACTGTACTCGAAAAATTCTCGCGTGGTTCATGATCGAAATATCCGTGTCCTTAGGCCGCATCGACTTGAAGAAATGGGCCTCTTTTCAAAATAATTTCACACACTGTATTTTGTGCGACATTTAATTCTTCGTTTGGAGCAAAAAATTTTCTGGAGTTCATCACAGATGAAAATCAAACAGGATAAGACAGAGTTGGAAAAGTTTTCTCTACATGAACCGTGTTAATCTCATACAGTAGCACTTTTACTTTAAACAATATGTATGCATGTTCCTACTCAATTTAATGAGAATCGTTCTTACATTTGTTGAAGCAGTTATGTTTTCAGCATTAAAATATTGCAAGTCATCATATAATATTGTACCTCTTGACTAAAAATTCAATTCAATTGACGTTTAAAATTCAATTTTGGGATTGCCAAATGTTGCGGATCAACATTTTAAAGCAGAAACTAGAAAAAAATTAATAGAGGGATTATCCATGTTAGTTGGGAGGAATGTTCAGGTGAGGAAAAATCTGCGTGAATATAATGAAACCTGCATAAATAATTCTTGACGTAAAAATGGTGGTTAAATATACGAAAAAATTCGGTACGATTCAATTCCGCCCTTGAATTCAAATTTGAAAGGATCCCGGAAGTTTCAGTGATTATCATTCAATTTTGGAATGAATGTCATTTAATGAAACCTTAAATATTTTTCAACTGATCAACAGCGGAATTCTTCCATTTTGCCATCAATCAATGCGTTCGCAGGATTTCTGAGAAAAGAAAAATTTACAGTAGGAATCACTCGACACGACTCACAATAATTGAAACAAGTTGACAGGGCGCGAATTCGGTATTTCATGAAACGGCATGTATTTTCTTCGCCTTGTCGCAGATTTCCTCGGAAATGAAGAAAATTCGTGCTGTCATCCTGACGGTGCAATTTTCTTCTCTCACCGTTTCGCTTCACAAGAATTTTATTTATTTTTTAGTTGGCCCAGACGATGCAGCACCTGTTTGCACTTATTTGTCCTCAAATCTCGGGACAAAGTTTTGAGTATAACGGTGTCCTTTTTTTTTGAAGAAGAAGAAGCAAGTTCATCCACGAACGTTTTAGCAAAGAATCAGACCCCCAGGTTTTGGTACAGAAGTTTTGCAGATTAAGTATTGTAAGATATAGTTTATGCTTTGAATTTTGGTACTCACTAGCAATCATCAGGTTCACAGTACAGAGGACCCTTGCTTACAACCCCCTTAGCTATGTTAAAAAACGTTTTGGTTATCAAACTTTTGGTTTGTAGGAAAAATTATTTGGTTTGCAAATCAAATTTTTGGTAACAAATCAGACTTTGGTTGACAAACCAGATTTTGGTTAACAAACCAGATTTTGGTTAACAAACCAGATTTTTGTTAACAAACCAGATTTTGGTTAACAAACCAGATTTTGGTCAACAAACCAGATTTCGGTTAACAAACTTTTTTCCAGGGAATAATCTCAAATTGTAGAATCCCAAATTTGATCTTGAGGTTGTAATTCATGGTTCAATCAAATTGCAAATAATTCCCCTTTGCACTGATATCAAAATTTAGCATGCATAATCTTGCGCTTTGAACTTTGTTTCAGCTACACTATTCCAATGTTTTCCTTGACATAATTATTTTCTTTTCTGTTCTTAGTTTTTCTAGGCCTTCAATTGTTACAAATGTCTATTTGATCTTCACTTGCAGTATTGAAAAAAAGAAATTTCATTTTCATGTGACATGTATTCTTCTGTGTGTGTTCCCCCTGTGGATGTTGAGCTTTTTATCTTTGTTTTCAGCAGTGCTACTTCCATATAACCCTGCAAAAACATTCTGGGCACACACAAGATGCAGCAACAACTTGTTCTGCTCATGGCCTTGATTTTTTACATTTCAATGTCCAATTGTCTGGTTGGGTTCATGGAACAGATTGAATTCTTTACCTTTGAAGTCCATAAAAAATCGAATTGAGTTAACAAACTTTTTGTCCAGCAAATTGTTGTCTGGAACCAGTTAAGTTTGTTAACTGAAGGTAGTTCACTGTATGTATGTAGTGAAAAAACAGTGACAGGAAGGTGACTTTTTGTGTCAGGAAATTCTTGAATTCACCTCCATTTGCTGCATTGAATTATGTATCAGTACTGTATTTGAATATATGTGTTTGGTAATTATCCGGGGATAGGTACCCAATCATTTGTCTTGATGATTCCATTTGAGGTGTACAGTACTGTGCTATGCCATTCACCAGAATCATGGCTATAATTTCTACCTGATGGTGAAAGAAAACCACATTTATTGCTTCAAATTTATACAAATATACTATACTCTGCAACCTCTCCAAATTTGTGGAATCCAAGATGAGAAAATGAGTTCTAATAAGAATCATTCGGGATAGGATGAAAACCATGGCCTGAAATTCCTTTGGAAATGTTTAAAAACAGAAAACCTCTGTGAATTTCATATCCACAGCTATAAAATGTCAGAGAACCACAGTATCCCAGAATTTACGAAGGCGTCACTTTATTACTTACAGAAAGCTACTCTTCTGGAAATTGTGCGCAATTCGAAGAGAATTTCCTCCAGATACTCTTGCATTCTTTCAATGCTTTTGAAGTTCCGCTGAAATACTCATATACTGTATAGTAAAGTATATAATTTTTTTAAGCAATGCAAAGATAGGATTTCGCAATAATTGCATGGCTGGGGAAGAAATGAGTTTCCGCTCTCATGAACAGAGGAATAATTTAAAGTTTCTACTTTTTCTGTTCCTGGAAATCCGCGCAAAAAACTTTCCAGGAAAATTCAAAGAAGGCTAAAATGCAATCCAATCATGATTTTTCTGCTCATGAAAATCCGACTTGAGTAATCCGAACTCATAAAATCCTGCCTTCTTCATTCCCTCATTGAATATCTCATTTGAACGAAAAATTTATGAATTTCATTCCACAATGACCCGGATCAATTATGGTGATAATTATTCATCTTTAACCCCCATATGAACAACTTGAATTATTACCAAAAAAACACAATAAATTACGAAATCCTGAGGCCTCAAATTGCTGTCTTCGTGGAAAATTGCCAGTGAAAAACTGCGGGCATGCCGCAGTTATTAGAAACACGCTACTGTACAGTGAACCCTTGGTTAACAAACTGCTCTGTTTAAAAACTTTTGTGTTCCACGATAAAACTAACCAACATTTAACAAATTAATATTTGGTCAACAAACTGCTCAGTTTAAAAAAAAATGTGTTCTGCAAAGCAAACCAAAAATTTAACAAATTAATATTTGATCAACAAACTTTTTCTGGTGAAAACTACCATATTCAAAATTTGATTTTCAGGCTGAAATCCATGGTAAAATCTAAGTGCAAATAATTACGCACTTTTATGAAAATATATTCCTCCTGGCACTCTAGTGTGTTTCGAAATTTGTTTCAGCTAAATTATGCATATGCTCTTCTGTCATCTGTGGCAGAATTATTTTTTTCTGAATGTACTTGGTTTTTCTAGTTGATTGTCGGATCGTTAGAAAGGTCTACTGTCAGCATTAAAACGAAAAGAATTTCACTTTCCACCGGGCATGTATACTTTTGTCTGGAACCAATTAAATTCATCAACTTTGGGTCCACTGTACACATTTTCTAGGTGCCATATTGAATTCGTGTGATTTCATCAAAGCATGGACGATCACTGTTCTACTGTAGTTTCTCGAATTCGCTTTAGCTGCTGAAATTTTATTTTCCATGTTTGTCCCGTATTTGCGATAAGAAGGTGACGTTCTCCGGTTTTCCCTGAGGGTGCACAAGTATATATATTGTACATGCGTATAAGCGTATGTCTACGGTTACGTAAGCAACAGAAGAAAATCAGGAATATCGCGTCGAGATGCAGTCAATCTTTTTCTTTGGAAACCTTTCAGAAAACCATTGACGATCACGAAAACATGCAGTGTATTGAGTGAAGTTCGAGGAATGCTTCTTCCCGTAAAAACGAGAATAAAATACTGTACAGTAACCCCCTAACAAACGAAGTCGGTCAGTCTAGAAACGGTGTCCTTTAGAGACTAAAAGTCGAAGTTGCAGTACAATAAACGTAAAGGCTTATGTCTACCAAGAACCTTATTGCCCGTCTGTTAAAAGCATTTAACCAGGTAATTTATTACAAGGCTTTTTTAAGACTGGCGTAGTCATGATACTGATTCCTACAGCACATTTCTTATGAGTATTATTTTATTTTCTTTATGCTCACTAAAATATTCTTAAATAAATGTTTTATCTTACTAAGTGAGCATTCAAAAACGGGACACCTGAAAGCTTTACTCTTCGAAAAAATAAAACTGAATACTATTTACGATCGAAATCGTTTTTTAACTTCAAAATTTCAAAGATCAAATGTATGGAGTAAAGGGAGCGCTATCATGAAATAATGCCCCCGACTTTTTAACTTGGAGCACTCACGGTATTTGAAAATGTTTGACCTTCATGTAGGGCAGAGTTCAACAAAAAATATGTTCACTGCTTGTTTTAAACTTTGATAACTTTTGAAAAGTTGAACATTGTTGTGTCCGCCCTTTTTTAATTCATGTCACGAGTTTATATTACTAAGTACCGACAGTTATAAAAGTTTTAGAGGGTCACCGTGTAAACTGTCCTTACCTTTATAACATCGTCTTTTTGTTAAGGTCAGGACCCAGAATTTAGCTTTATTTTTCACCATTTCCCTGCGCCCTTTTGTGTATGATAAACTGAACCCAATTTCCAGCCTGTCTCCATTAATTCCTCTGCTGCAATTTCCGGATTACTGCGCAACCAATAAAAAAACATCATCATCTGAAACTTCTTCTCAAGTTTTACCAATCAACATAGGGATCAAAACAGCCTCAGACGTTGCCAGCAAATCAAGTCCAAGTTCTAGGGCATCAGGGTCGATCCCGTGGATCGTAAATAGACCCATCCTTCGACTGCATCTGCTACACAGCGTATATAGAAGTCAGTGGCGCAGCAGCTTGTCGGTGATCCGTATTCGTTGGCTTAATTACAGCCAGACAATATCCGCCTGATGACGGGCCCAAGGACCTTGGGGTTCAGTTAATGGCTCGCGTGGGTGGTATGTCCCTGCTGCCTCGACTTACCAATAGTCGACGACGACGACCAACGAAGGGAAACCCCTGTTCCCGGGGGTATGTTCTCGACGACGCTTTATTAAAATGTCCAGGAAGCGACGCTTATTCGAACCCAGGGTTCCGAGACTTTGGGGTGTAACGTGTACGTAGGTGAAATATGCAAATGATGAGGGGCTTATTGAAAATGCATGCTCCTCGGGCGGAGATGATGTCTCCATGATGAACAAAGATATTCCGACCTGTACGAAGTCGTTCTTTTCAGGATCAAAGGTCAAAGAATTCACGAAACTTATGCTTTTTTTTTTGTAAATCCTGAAAGGAATAAACCTCAGAGGAAGAACCTGAACATGAAACAGACTGTAATTCCCTTTCCAGGTATAGGAAAACTTTGAATTGCAGAGCGAAAAAGTTGCCAGAGAATTCTCCAGAATCTCACTCTATATAGTTGAGGTTCACTATGTACGATTTTTTCATGGAAAGGAGATGAAGGGAAATAGTTTCAATAAATAATCAGGTAATGCATTAAAAAACCACATTCGCATACAAATTCAGTGGATTTCCATTCCTTTCTCCGAGAAACGCGAGAATAACCCCGGAATTCATGCTGCGTCCCCAGTGACTCCATTTCTTGGTAACCTATACGGGGTTCAACACAAATTTGAAGGAGCCGATAAGCGCATAATTTAGATTTTTAATCTGTTATTATACAACATTTCAGTATACAGTAATCCAAAAAATTAAAAGATATGAATCGGCGAAATTGAATCTATTTTGAGTTAAGGAATTTGGCCTGCTTTTTCAGATTAATCAATTAAAATGATTTTAAAGCATGATTGATAAAAGAACACAATTCTAATAATGTTGTGGCAAATGCAGGAAGTTGCCAAATCCCTCGAGGAAAGCATTAAGATAACAATTTTCAGTTGTCCTGGTTATTCAGGTGTTTCAAAATTCATCCCCAGTTTAGTAGCATAAAGGAAATGAAAAATTCCAATAAGGAAGCTTCGATTCAAAAAGTTTTGAGCTGTTCTAAAACGCAAAGGTCTAAAAGGGAAGGCCCAGACATTAGTAAAAAATTTGATTTTGGGGAATTTTAAAGTTTGGAGGGTAATCTTACAGCGAATGAACTTTTAGTGCTTTTTTTATGCAAAAAGCAGGGGTGATGTTTTACGCGAATCATTTCTGAAGCTTCAAATTTAATTTACGTTCATTATTACAAAATTCTTTGGAGCCCCTCTTTGTGCAGCAAATAATTAATCTGTGTTAAGCAGGGCAATTTCCAATTTTTAAGTGAGAATGGATAAGTGAACAGAAGTAAAAATTTCTGTGATTGTTCAATTTATTTTAATTATGTACAATACAGGCAATATCTGAACGGTTTTCTACACAATCAGTAATGTATTTTGCTTTAAATTGCAACTTTTTTTTATTGGGGAACCTCTGTTCCACTTTTTTTTTCCAGGATTAAACTACAGGTACAGTGAGATCCTTAGATGCAGAGTTAATTGGTCCTTGGACAGTATCCCTATGTTGGAATGTCTGCATGTCAGACCATGTTTTCCATAGTATTCAATAGGAACTACTTTAATTGGTTCTCCAGTTCATGGAAAATTAGGAATACATCTAAAAAAAATAAAATGTGTTTCTCAACTCAGAGATACAGAATGTAACTATTTAGAATAAAGAAAACCACACAGAACATTATCTTTCAACAAAAAAATGACTCAAAAATGCAAACAAAAACTGGAAGTTTTGCTATCTGTATACACAGACAATAGAAAATACTTTTAAAAACACAAATTAGCCTTTTTTGTATATGAAATCAATTAAGTATATGATTAAATTCATTTTCAACTTCTGACGTGGATATAAAAAGCTCAATTTGTTTAAAAGATATTTAAGCATTAAAAAAAATAAAATTTTCCACTTTTCTAGAAATGCTGAAAAAGTGTCCTTTTGGCAAGATTGTCCTGATGTTGAGCTCAATTTTTAAAAATTTGCAAGTGTCCCCAAGTCAAATTGTCCATATGTCAAGGTGTATGCATTTTGGGGTCTCAGCACTCTATACATTTTTCTAAAGCATTACACTTTTAATGGCCTAGCATCAAGTTGCTGATAAAGTATGATAAAAAGCTTAATTTTCCATAGGCTGTCATAAATGAACGTTTAATTCATCCTCAGGTACAGATAAGCTTTGCTTAGTTTATGTGGAATGTAACAGCAATTGATATTTATTTGATTGAATTTATTGTCTGCACATCAGTGATGTGCAAATTCCTTGAATTTCCCAACTATTTTATGGACCCTTAAGAGAGCAGAATGCAAATACAGTATAGTACTGCTCTCCTGTCAGGTTTCAATAGGAAACCCAATTATAGCACAAGTCACTCCATTAAATTTGGTACCTCCCAATTCAACCCTAATCCTTTGCTGGACTAGGGTCAAATTGCAAGATACTTTGTAAACTTGAGAAATATTAGCACAAGAATGCAAAAAAATGGTCAAAGCAGGTTGATTTCTGGGGCAGGGGTTGACTTGCAAGGTAAAATTTCTGCAAATTCAACCATCAAATGGCAAGATGGTCAAATTGTGGGAGATTGAATTGCAATGTACCACCTGTATTTTTATGAGACAAGAACTGAACTGAAAAGACAGTACTGTACTGTGTATTGTTATTAAGGGCTATAAATTTTGTACAGAATCAAAGTGCATCATCCTTTATCTTCTTTTTCTTTGAAAATTTCACTTAAAATTGCAAGGCCTACCATCAGGAAATCCATCAACCTGGATTTATCTTACTAATCTTTCTGAGAAGCAAATTATCATAATGAATTGTTTTCAAAAAATCTGCAAGTTCCTGATGACGTATTATCATGATTGCCTTATATTCTTATTGGAAAAATGTCATTCAGTGCTGTTCAGTACGTTCTCGGGTATGGAAAGCTCAAAATGAATGGCTTCATAATGTCTATCAAATAATGTTGGACTAGTATTAAACAGTGTTTCAGTGTCAAAGAACATTGTATTCGAATTCTAAAAAAAAGGTTACTTTATACCGTTTTTGAGACATTACTTCCCCGTCGTCTTCGACTCAAGAGAAGAAAATCGCCGTTATAGATTAAAAAAGGAAAAAATTTCAAAAACGTTCATCAAATACTTCTTTTGAAAATAAAGATTCCACGTTTCCTTCTCTTGAATCAGAAATGAGAGTACCACAAATAATGTTTTTTTGACATGCGCTATACTTTAGAAGCCAAATTGCGTTCATAAAAAGTACTGACGAAATCTAAGAACAAATCTCGTATATATTTTAAAATTTGAGGTTCCATTAAAATTAAAACGTCATCAAATATTAGATGCAATATCGGACGGAGTCGCACCAAATTTTTTCGCTCTTGTTACGCAGAAATTTGCGTGGTAGAAAATAATTAGAGGATGAAACTTGAAATTATATCTGGGGATCATCATCTTTTTCCTTCCTTCGGAGATACCGTGTGGACGAATAAAAATTAAAACTTTGTACTCCAACTTCCAAATTTTAATCTAAAATAAAATTGACCAAGTCTCATCATTCAGATTACAAAAGAATAATATTTTCTATGATCAGGATCTTCCAAAATTCAAACAGACCGTCTCAAAATGTCAAATGTGGCGGGGCTGTATTTTGTTTTGAATCAACCTGAAAGGTTTTTTCAGAATCAATTCTCTTTCACTTCATTTTTTATAGTTAATTGCGCATTGTCACGAATTTTCAAATATGTGTTACTTCGGCAATAACATTCAGCTCTTTACAAAATTGAAAGGCAAGCCCTTTTTCAACGCTTTTGCTTGAGGTGAAATGTCGCTATTTTAACTCGATCCAGTTCCATTACTCATTACGCGGTTGAAACCTCATTTGCTTGTCATGATTTTCCGCAGAAAAATGTATCCCTCGTGTTTCCTCGGGTTTTCCCGCTCGTCATTCACGGAAGAAACCGCTTTCTCTGGAACGGAAGACATAAGAAGAAACCATTTCATACATGCTTTTGATCGATATCATTCCCCACCGATTCGAAGGACAACGGAGTGAAATAAAATCTCAATGAAATCCTGTACATTTATCGCTTCCTTGAATAAAATCGTTTCCTCGATAACGAAGGAAGGAGGATTTCGTGATAATGAGTGGATTTTATGTAACTTCATTTTTTCTGTCTCTTTAAGACCCGCGATTTACGAGGATAGGCTCAAAAGTTTTGAGACTTTCCGAAATAGACCGGACAGAATTTCAACAATTCAGATTTTTTTTTAAATCGCATTGCCCCATCATTATTGAGGTTCACTATGTACGATTTTTTCATGGAAAGGAGATGAAGGGAAATAGTTTCAATAAATAATCAGGTAATGCATTAAAAAACCACATTCGCATACAAATTCAGTGGATTTCCATTCCTTTCTCGGAGAAACGCGAGAACCGGGAATTCATGCTGCGTCCCCAGTGACTCCATTTCTTGGTAACCTATACCGGGTTCAACACAAATTTGAAGGATCCCATAATTTTGATTTTTAATCTGTTGTTATGCAACATTTCAGTATGCAGTAATCCAAAAAAACTAAAAGGTACGAATTAGTGAAATTGAATCTCTTTTGAGTTAGAGTATTTGGCCTGATTTTTCAGATTAATCAATTACAATGATTTTAAAGCATGATTGATAAAAGAACACCATTTTAATATTGTGGCAAATACAGGGAAGTTGCCAAATCCCTCGAGGAAAGCATTAATATAACAATTTGCATTTGTTCTGGTTATTCAGGTGTTTCAAAATGCATCCCAGTTTAGTAGCATAAAGGCAATGTAAAATTCCAATAAAGAAGCTTAGAGTAAAAAAGTTTTGAGCTGTTCTTAAACGCAAAGGTCTAAAAGGGAAGGCCCGGACATTAGTAAAAATTTGATTTTGGGAAATTTTGAAGTCTGGAGGGTCAACTTACAGAGAATGAACTTTTAGTGCTTTCTGCCAAAGCAGAGGTGATGCTTTACGCAATTCATTTCTGAAGCTTCAAATTTAATTCACGTTCGTTATAAAAGAATTCTTTGAAGTCCCTCTTTGTGCAGAAAATAACCAAACTGTCTTAAGCAGGACAATTTCCAATTTCTTGATGAAAATGGATAAGTGAACAGAAGTAAAAATTTCTGTAATTGTTCAATTTATTTTAATTATTCACAATATAGGCCACACCTGAATGGTTTTCTACAATCAGTAATGTATTTGGCTTTAAATTTCAAATTTTTTATTGGTGAACCTCTGTCCCACTATTTTTTGCCAGTACTGTATTAAACTGCCAGTTCAGTGAAACCCTTAGATGCAGACTTAATTGGTGCTTTGACAGTGTCCCTATGTTGGAATGTCTGCATGTCAGACCTTGTTTTCCCATAGTATTCAATGGGAACTAAATTAATTGGTTCTCCATTTTATGAAAAATGAGGAATAAATCCCCAAAAAATCAAATTTAATGTGCTTCTCAACTCAGAGATACAGAATGTAACTACCGGTATTTAGATTAGAGAAAACCACACAGAAAATTATCTTCCAACATGAAAATGACTTATAAATGCAAACAAAAACTGAAAGTTTTGCTATCACTGTATACACACTTACACAGACAATAGAAAATGCTTTAAAAAACGCAAATTAGCCTTTTTTGTTTATGAAATCAATTAAATACATGATTAAATTTATTTGTAATCATATATATAAAACTAAGTAAACATATATAAACTATAAAAATATAAAAAACTCAATTTGTTCAAAGATATTTAAACATAAAATAAAATTTTCCACTTTTCTAGAAGCGATGAAAAAGTGTCCTTTTGTCAAGATTGTCCATATGTCAAGGTGTATGCATTTTGGGGTCTCAGCACTCTAAAATTTTCAAAAGCATTCAACTTTTAATGGCCTAGTATCAAGTTGCTGATACAGTATGAAAAAAAGCTTAATTTTCCATAGGCTGAGATAAATGAATGTTTAATTCATCTTCAGGTATGGATAAGCTTTTGCTTAGTTTATGTATAACGTAACAGCAATTGATGTTTATATAATTGAATTTATTGTCCGCACATCAGTGATGTGCAAATTCTTTGAATTTCCCAACTATTTTATGGACCCTTAAGAGAGCAGAATGTAAATACAGTACTGTATAGTATTGCCTTCCCATTAGGTTTCAATAGGAAACCCAATTACAGCACAAGTCACTGCATTAAAGGTGGTACCTCCCAATTCAGCCCTAATCCATTGCTGGAATATACGGTCAAATTGCAAGATACTTTATAAACTTGAGAAATATTAGCACAAGAATGCAAAAAATGGCCAAACCAGGTTGAGTTCTAGGGCATGGGTAGAATTGCAAGTTGAACTCCCTGCAATTTCAACCATCAAGTTGCAAGATGGTCAAATTGTGGGAGATTGAATTGAAATGTACCACCTGTATTTGTATGAGTCAAGAACAGAACTGAAAAGACAGAGTACTGTACTGTGTATTGCTACTACGGGCTATACATTTAGTACAGTATCAAAGTGCATCATCATCCTTTACCTTCTTTTTCTTAGAAAATTTCCCTTAAAATTTCAAGGCCTACCAGGAAATCCATCAACCTGGATTTATCTTACTCATCTTTCTGAGAAGCAAATTATCATAATGAATTATTTTCAAAAAATCTGCAAGTTCCTGATGACGTATTATCATGATTGCCTTATACAGTATTCTTATTGAAAAAATGTCATTCAGTGCTGTTCAGTACGTTCTCGGGTATGGAAAGCTCAAAATGAATGGCTTCATAGTGTCTATCAAATAATGTTGGACTAGTATTATACAGTGTTTCAGTGTCAAAGAACATTGTATTCAAAATCTAAAAAAAATATTACTTTATACCGTTTTTGAGACGTTACTTCCCCTTTGCGTCTTTGACTCAAGAGAAGAAAATCGCCGTTATAAATTTAAAAAGGAAAAAATTTCAAAAACGTTCACCAAATACTTCTTTTGAAAATAAAAATTCCACGTTTCCTTCTCTTGAATCAGAAATGAGAGTACCATAAATAATCTTTTTTGACATGTGCTACTTTAGAAGCCAAATTGTGTTCATAAAAAGCACTGACGCAATCTAAAAAAAAATCTCGTATACACAGTATTTCAAAATTTGAGGTACCATTAAAATTAAAACCTCATCAAGTATTAGATGCAATATCGGACGGAGTCGCACCAAATTTTTTCGCGCTTTTTACACAGAAATTTGCGTGGTAGAAAACAATTAGAGGATGAAACTTGAAATTCTATCTGGGAATCATCATCTTTATCCTTCCTTCGGAGATACCTTGTGGACGAATGCAAATTAAAACTTTGTACTCCAACTTCCAAATTTTAATCTAAAATAAAATTGACCAAGTTTCATCATTCAGATTACAAAAGAATAATATTTTCTATGATCAGGATCTTCCAAAATTCAAACAGACCGTCTCAAAATGTCAAATGTGGCGGGGCTGTATTTTGTTTTGAATCAACCTGAAAGGTTTTGTCAGAATCAATTGCTCTTTCACTTCATTTCTTATAGATAATTGCGCATTGTCACGAATTTTCAAATATGTGTTACTTCGGCAATAACATTCAGCTCTTTACAAAATTAAAAGGCAAGCCCTTTTTCAACGCTTTTGCTTGAGGTGAAATGTCGCTATTTTAACTTGATCCAGTTCCATTAATCATTACGCGGTTGAAACCTCATATGCTTGTCATGATTTTCCGCAGAAAAATGAATCCCTCGTGTTTCCTCGGGTTTTCCCGCTCGTCTTTCACGGAAGAAACCGCTTTCTCTGAAACGGAAGACATAAGAAGAAACCATTTCATATGTGCTTTTAATCGATATCATTCCCCACCGATTCGAAGGACAACGCAGTGAAATAAAATCTCAATGAAATCCTGTACATTTATCGCTTCCTTGAATAAAATCGTTTCCTCGATAACGAAGGAAGGAGGATTTCGTGATAATGACTGCATTTCATGTAACTTAATTTTTTCTGTCTCTTTAAGACCCGCGATTTACGAGGATAGGCTCAAAAGTTTTGAGACTTTCCGAAATAGACCGGACAGAATTTCAACAATTCAGATTTTTTTTTAAATCGCATTGCCCCATCATTTGACAACTTTATTAAACTGCTCTTCAATAGTGGACATGAGCCTGTCCATGTCCTCAAAATCAATCCCTTTCAGATCCTTTCTCGGTGTTGGGAACAGCCAGAATAAGTCATTTTCTGCCTAAACAAATAACAGAACTTGATTTTTGGCAGTGTTTGGAGTTTTAGATGGTAGGATTTATTGCATGATACTGTATATGGATAGAAATCAGCTTAAGAAAGATGTAAAAGTACTGAAATTCAATGAAGCAACACTTTCTGAAATCTTAAAGGATCAAGATAAACTGTTGTCCTTGTATGATTTCTCATCAAAGATTCTCTCTGAATTGTTCATTCAACTAAACCTCATACAAAAACAAGCTGAAGACCTTATTGTGCTTCAAATAAATGTTTACTGCTACTTTATTTTCAATGTCAGGAAATGAGTGGGTGTATGCATACATGTCAGATGTCCAGTTTCATTTTGTGGATTGTATTTTCTTTTATTTATGTCATCAATTTGTGCTTTGTTTCCTGCTTTGAAGTGATTAAATGTCTTTGATGGGATTTGGATTGGGTGGGGAGGGGAGGGGGTTTGGATGTGGAAATCTTGATTGTACCTTGTGAATGCTGAAAAGTGGCAAATAAAGTATTCTGTTCATTCATTCATATTGCATGAAAAAATGCACTGAAATTGGCACTGAGTACTGTATGTTGAACAGCACTAAAGTGTTGCAAAATGCAGGGGCTAAGTGAGTAAAAAAAAAAATTTTATAACTCCTTTTGATCTATTTCAAAAAGGTATCAAAACTTATGAACCAACCCTGGTATTTGCGAGAATCCGGTATAACCATGGGATGGATTCGGCGTACAGCGACGCTTTCCAGCTGTTGGTGTTTTACAGAGCTGATTCATTTCTGCGGAAAATAGATAACTGGGAATTTTTCTTGATAAGAACTCATTCATTCACTTCGTCACACATCACACTGCGATAGTCTTAAGACTATTAATGGCTCTACTTTCAATGATTTGTATCCTGAGAACTCCAAGGATAGACCACAATTTTCTTCTGAAAATAGCTTATCTGCTGATTGTACAAATGTGTCATTCTGTGAACATAATACTGTGTCGCTTAGTCCTGTGCTAAATTTTTTTATCTGACAGAAGCAGACAAGCAGGGCGGTCAATTGATATCAATAAAACGGAACTGATTTCAATAAGGAGCTTTAGAGTAAGAGTTGAAGCAGCTCAGAGTATGGTTGAAGATATACTGTACAGTACAATTTCGGTTCCTTTCCCATTTTTGAGAGGTGTTTTCCAGCCTTGCAAACTGTCTTTCGCTGACCCAATAACACGGAGAAAGCGTTTTTTCTTGAATAAATTTTTTGTTTTCAATATCCTGTGCAACAATTCAAAAATCGATTCAAGTATGCCCTCCTACAAACGTGCCCAATTATATATGGAAAAGATAATGCTCAAGATCTAGCCTAAGAGTTGAGAATTCTCAAAATGTCCTACAAATCAAATGTTTCCGCATTCCTGTTTAATTGCATGCCCTTAAAAAGCCCCTTTTCTGTCACTCCACCATCACTATATAGCTAAGACAAGAGATTTTTATTTGCACCCGTGTGTTCTAGATAGATGAAATTTCATTCATGGACTTCAGTGAACAAAAGTAAAATAAAAATATCTGGGTACAATGAAGCACTTCCTCAAATGCCTGATAGTTATTGAAAGTTCTTTTTCAAAATCAGCAAGAAAGTTTTCATGTTTGAAATTTATTCTACAACATTTCATCTGTATCCAGAAATATTTTCCAAAACTCAAAGAGCAAATACCATGAGACCCCCACATGCGGACATAATTGGTGCATCAAGAGTGTCCCCAAGTTGAATTGTCCCTGTATCAAGAGTGTCCCTAAGTTGGATTGTCCCTGCATCAAGAGTGTCCCTAAGTTGGATTGTCCCTGCATCAAGAGTGTCCCTAAGTTGGATTGTCCCTGCATCAAGAGTGTCCCTAAGTTGAATTGTCCCTGCATCAAGAGTGTCCCTAAGTTGAATTCTCCCTAAGTCAATTCTTGTTTCCCATAAACTTACATTAAATAATTTTTGATCGGTGATTTCAGGAAGAAATATTCTTCAGAATTTGATGAAAAAAAAATCTTTGCCACTTGAATTTGATTCTGTAAATATATTTTCAATCCAATAAGAACATTTGGAACATTGAATGATATACCACTGTACAATTCATTGAAATGTTGGCATCTATAAAAATGACATCCAAGTCACAAGAAGAGAATGAAGTCCCTCTGTGCTACAGGTAATTTTTAAGTTAGCTGAATGGATGGGAAAAGTAAAAAAAAATTTATTACATAGATCTTAGTTTTGGAAATATCTGTTTCTTGCAATTAAGCCTAATAAAAGTCAAGTTTCCTAACAAAAAATTGGCAATTTTATCATGCAATGTCCTCATGTTGTGTCAGTGTCCCTATTTTGGGCCTTTTTTATGATATTTTACTGAAAAATAAATGTCCCTAAGTCAAATTGTCCGCATGTCAAGGTCTCCACATGTGGGGGTCTCACTGTATCTGTCTGATGTCCTGGATTTAACAAAGTTGCCAGACTTCAAAGAAAAAAATGTCTGTGATCTGAGAAAGTCACAGGAGATGTGAACACATCTTTGGATCCAACCATTTTGAGCAGTATGCTCAATTAAGTGTGATGAAAGGTTGATGATAATCACATCATCACAAGTACCACGGGCACCATTTTTTTTTTAAAGAAACAGGGACATAAAAAGGGGGTGTGTTAAGTAGGGTATGGGTTCTTCAATTGATATATTTTCATTTTTGACGTTTGTTCTCAACTTCAAAAAGCAAAATTTTCTTTAAAAATCCTATTAATCACGTGAGGTAAAAGCGTCATCATTGAAATCTACCTTTATGGTAAGTGAGCTTCAATTACTGGTATTTAGACGTTAACCGTATTTGGGTTTTTTAATGTATTTTAAGGCATTTGTCTTAAGCTGTGATGGCTTTCATCAAAATTTGAGCTGAAAATCCAAGGTGCATGCTTTACTTGAGGGTATTGTACTAACACTCAAGTAAAAATGGTAACGAATAGAAGCTCAAGCATGTGTATCTAAAATTGATTTAGAATACTCAGAAGGACCAACAAAGTCTTCTGTCAAAAATGCATTATCAAAAGCACATTGGGACCCTGAGATGCAGACATACTTGGTGCTTGAACCTTGCCCCTATGTTGAAATGTCTGCATGTCGGATTTGATTTTCCCATATAGACTTCAATGGAGCTTGTTTAATTGGTTCACATGTTCATAAAAAATTGGGAATACAGTCCACCAAAATTCGAATTTTTTTCATGATACAAAAAATCCATGTACAACCAAAAACCACAAAAAATCTGATTTTTGCGTAAGAATGAGCTCAAGAAGCAATGCACCAGAATAAATCTAGTACTACTGTGCAAGCACACACAACAAAAACTTTTAAAAAGTACATAAATTAGCTTGTTTTTGAAATTATAAATTTGGTTAATTTTACCATGAAATTTATTCTCAATATTTGTGAATGAAAATAGTAGCTCAACTTTTCAAGAAATATGACAATTCTAAAAAAAAATATAAATTTTTCCAGAATTGTTGAAAAAGTGTCCATATCTTGAGTAACTTTCCAGATGTCAGGGACAGATTTTTTTCAGTTCTAAGCATCTCTAAGTTGAATTGTCCATATGTCAGGGTGTTCATATGTTGGAATCCCACTGTGATTTTGAATAAAATGAAAATAACAAGTTTTGTTGAAAGGGTGGGACAACACCCTCCAAACAAAAACGAGGAAAAAACCATGACATGTTTCCGTTTCAGAGGGGCGACTGCTGGTGCCGACGGATGACACGTGTCCGATGGCCAAGGATGACAGGAATCGTTTCTGGGAAACAGACAGATTAATGTGCGAGGAACTTGAAAGAACTCCGACCGAATTCTTCGAGCGTTTACTTCCACCAGGGATTCTGGGAAGTGCGTGACGCAACTCGGAAACACTCCCTCGCTCATCAGCTTCATTCCAGTTAATGTCCCATTTTTTCTCAATAACACCAGAAAAAAAGGAAACGGCGCAGTAATTGCTCATTATCTCCCGAGGGCATCGGAGTATTCTGATGTACAATGAACTCCAGGTTGCATTGATGTCATCAGTGAGAGTTAAGTAGCATAGGTCACACCANAAAAATGACATCCAAGTCACAAGAAGAGAATGAAGTCCCTCTGTGCTACAGGTAATTTTTAAGTTAGCTGAATGGATGGGAAAAGTAAAAAAAAATTTATTACATAGATCTTAGTTTTGGAAATATCTGTTTCTTGCAATTAAGCCTAATAAAAGTCAAGTTTCCTAACAAAAAATTGGCAATTTTATCATGCAATGTCCTCATGTTGTGTCAGTGTCCCTATTTTGGGCCTTTTTTATGATATTTTACTGAAAAATGAATGTCCCTAAGTCAAATTGTCCGCATGTCAAGGTCTCCACATGTGGGGGTCTCACTGTATCTGTCTGATGTCCTGGATTTCACAAAGTTGCCAGACTTCGAAGAAAAAAATGTCTGTGATCTGAGAAAGTCACAGGAGATGTGAACACATCTTTGGATCCAACCATTTTGAGCAGAATGCTCAATTAAGTGTGATGAAAGGTTGATGATAATCACATCATCACAAGTACCACGGGCACCATTTTTTTTAAAGAAACAGGGACATAAAAGGGGGTGTGTTAAGTAGGGTATCGGTTCTTCAATTGATATATTTTCATTTTTGACGTATGTTCTCATCTTCTCAACTTCAAAAAACAAAATTTTCTTTAAAAATCCTATTAATCACGTGAGGCAAAAGCATCATTATTGAAATCTACCTTTACGGTAAGTGGGCTTCAATTACTGGTATTTAGACTTTACCCGTATTTGGGTTTTTTAATTTATTTTAAGGCATTTTTCTTAAGCTGTGATGGCTTTTATCAAAATTTGAGCTGAAAATCTAACGTGCATGCTTTAATTGAGGGTACCAAAACTCAAGTAAAAATGGTAACAAATAGAAGCTCAAGCATGTGTATCTAAAATTGATTTAGAACACTCAGAAGGTCCAACAAAGTCTCCTGTCAAAAATTCCTCTTCAAAAGCAGGACCCTGAGATGCAGACATACTTGGTGCTTGAACCTTGCCCCTATGTTGGAATGTCTGCATGTCAGATTTGATTTTCCGGTAGACTTCAATGGGAGCTTGTTTAATTAGTTTGTATGTTCATAAAAAATTGGGAATACAGTCCACCAAAATTCGAATTTTTTTCATGATACAGAAAATAGATGTACAACCAAAAATCACACAAAATCTGATTTTTGGCATAAGAATGAGGTCAAGAAACAAAGAACTAGAATAAGTCTTGTAATACTGTACTGTGCAAACGTGCACAACAACAAAAAAGTTTTAAAAAGTCCAAAATTAGCCTGTTTTTGATATTATGAATTTGGTTAATTTTACCATGAAATTCATTCTCAATATTTGTGAACGAAAATAGTAGCTCAACTTTTCAAGAAATTTGAAAATTTTAGAAAAAATAACAAATATCAATTTTTTCCAAATGGTTGAAAAAGTGTCCATATCTTGAGTCACTGTCCAGATGTCAGGGGCAGATGTTTTTCAGTTCTAAGCCTCTCTAAGTTGAATTGTCCATATGTCAGGGTTGGAATCCCAGTGTAATTTTGAATAAAATGAAAATAACAAGTTTTGTTGAAAGGGTGGGACAACACCCTGCAAACAAAAACCAGGAAAAAAACCATGACATGTTTCCGTTTCAGAGGGGCGACTGCTGGTGCCGACGGATGACACGTGTCCGATGGCCAAGGATGACAGGAATCGTTTCTGGGAAACAGACAGATTAATGTGCGAGGAACTTGAAAGAACTCCGACCGAATTCTTCGAGCGTTTACTTCCACCAGGGATTCTCGGAAGTGCGTGACGCAACTCGGAAACACTCCCTCGCTCATCAGCTTCATTCCAGTTAATGTCCCATTTTTTCTCAATAACACCAGAAAAAAAGGAAACGGCGCAGTAATTGCTCATTATCTCCCGAGGGCATCGGAGTATGATGATGTACAATGAACTCCAGGTTGCATTGATGTCATCAGTGAGAGTTAAGTAGCATAGGTCACACCAGCAGAACGTCGTTTTTGCAGGACACCTTGGTCTTAATACCATGAATTATAAAAAAGCAACAACTAAAAGACTTTGAAGAAAAAGGAAATTCGTTTCAGTTCATCCTCTTCTTTTCAACACGTTCTTAAAGCCGGAAATATTCAGGTTACTTTTCCCAGTAAGGAATGACATTTGATTGAAATGTATTGTATTATTTATAACCTCTTGGAATGTTTGATCATAAACTTTTATAACAAAATTAAAAACTGTTGTTTATTTATTTTTAAGGTGTCCCCTTGAATACATGCTCCTAGGTCCTATCCACAAACTGGCTGATTGTACTTGTTTATTTCCACTGTGCTTTTTTTTCTTTTGTTGAGAATGTCACCAACACTCGCTGGTGAAGAAGTCTTGAGTATATTAACAGTGAAAAACGAAAATTATTTTAGCTCTGATCAACCAGCAATTCTACTATTCCATCAAGTTCCTCCTCATAAGTAATACTGTACAGTAGAACAATTTTCCCCGCAAACTGTGGACCATGGACCAGTGCTGGTCTGCAGAAGTTTTTTGCTAGTTTATGTTGTACAGCATAAAAAATTGAAAGTAGCTATGAGGGATGTTACATCTGAAATTTTGGGAATACAATGGCAGTAGAAAGTATCTCATGAAAGTTACATTTTCGCTTTTCACCTGACAATGCTTTGGACACATTTTAACCTCACAAGATAAAGTATTTAAAATTTGCATTCTGTTAACCTTTCTTCAAGCCCATTTCCCTAATTTTTTGAAGACATTTCACTATAGCTGCTTTATTGTTTCTAACTTTGCAAAAAAAAGAAGCTGTCTGAATATACTTGCATCATGAAGTCTTCATGACAAAACTTTCTTGAGTCTGCAAACACCCTAAGAAACTTTGCCAGTCTGCTGAAAATTTTGTGCAAATTTACTGGTTTGCAAAGAATGTCATGGAAATTTGCTGGTCCACGGGCCCAAAAAGGTTGGGGAACACTCTGTAGAATGTTCTGGAGTGCAAGGGTATTAAATACTGTACAGTGAATAGATTATAAAATGTTGAAAGTGATGGCGTTATTCGAAAATCGCCTTATGGAAAGTCATCCAAGATATTTACTCTTACAGTATTTTAATATGTAACTTCCGCAGAGTTAAACGTCATTGATATTTGAATTATTCATATGAACTAGGATTGATGACGATCTCCTCCAAAGAACTCTTTCAACCGCACAGTTGTGAAAGAATGCAAACATCAACCCAGATACAGTTTATTATCCACCCACGCTAAAATATGTTCACATAAAATTGACGGTCCTAAGCAGAATTGAAGAATGTTATTGATCCTTTTGGTTAGAATTTGACCGATACGTTGTTGACTTTTGAACCACAGACTATGACGAGTACACCCCTAATTTTATTTAGCAACAGAAATATTTTCAGGCAATTTTATTCTGTAGAACGAAGATAAAAATGTAATCGGTTGGATACTAGCGTAAGGAGAAGGATTGCATCTCATTGAGAGGTAAAAATAAAATAAAAATGTAAAAAGCCCCCCCCCCCGCTCCCCCAACCAACGGAAAATTTGAAATGCATGAAAAAGCAATAAAACTCAGCACAGCAAATAAATCGTAATTTATTTCACAGTAATTTGTAACGGTAAAATCATGACTCAAGTAAAATAATACAGTACAGTACTATTGACTGGAATGATCATAAAATCACTATAGTCATTTTTTTAAAATTATTCATTACAAATATTGATTTTGCACTGGTATATAGATTCTTCCAGCTAATTTTCCCTCTTGAACTGAGTCTGCCACCTCAATTATTCAGTTAGCGATATTGAATGAAGTGAGATCAATAAACTGTTCATTAGTTTCAGTGGATAGAAACACCAAATGAGTCACCCAACCTTGGAACAAGAACTACAGTACTGTGTCGTAATTTATAACTGATTCAAAGTCAAACATTGATTAATAGATTCTTGTCCTTCTATCGCATCAGATCGCTAATACAACTCACTGATTGATTCCTGCAAAAAAAAAAAAATTCAAAAACAGAGAAGACTAATCGATGCATTAGGGAACGCAAAACGCTTCAAATCAGCTAGTGCTTCGAAGAATTCTGTTTTTATGCTGAATTATTTTCAGCAGAATTAATTTTGGTCGTTCACATAAAATGAATCATTCGTTGAAGGTTTTATCTTGATCAGATTCCTTTCATTCAAAGTACAGTACTGTACTTTACCATGAATTCGCTGAAACGTTTGAGTAAAGACAGAATGGGGAACACTCTGTAGAATGTTCTGGAGTGCAAGGGTATTAAATACTGTACAGTGAATAGATTATAAAATGTTGAAAGTGATGGCGTTATTCGAAAATCGCCTTATGGAAAGTCATCCAAGATATTGTATTTACTCTTACAGTATTTTAATATGTAACTTCCGCAGAGTTAAACGTCATTGATATTTGAATTATTCATATGAACTAGGATTGATGACGACCACCTTCAAAGAACTCTTTCAACCGCACAGTTGCTTAAGAATGGGAAACATCAACCCAAATACAGTATATTATTCACCCACGCTAAAATATGTTCGCGAAAAATCAACGGTCCTGCGCAGAATTGAAGAATGTTATTGATCCTTTTGGTTATAATTTGACCAATACGTTGTTGACTTTTGAACCACAGACTTTGACGAGTATACACCCCTAATTTTATTCAGCAACAGAAATATTTTCAGGCAATTTTATTCTGTAGAACGAAGATAAAAATGTAATCGGTTGGATACTAGCGTAAGGAGAAGGATTGCATCTCATTGAGAGGTAAAAATAACATAAAATGTAAAAAGCCTCCCCCCCTCCCCCAACCAACGGAAAATTTGAAATGTCTGAAAAAATCAACAACAATCAGCACAGCGAATAAATTGTTATTTATTTCACATTAATTTGTAACGGTAAAATCATGACTCAAGTAGAATAATACATTACAGCACTATTGACTGGAATGATCATAAAATCACTATAGTCATATTTAAAAATTATTCATTACAAATATCGATTTTGCACTGATATAGATTCTTCCAGCTAATTTTTTCTATTGAACTGAGTCTGCCACCTTAATTATTCAGCTAGCGATTGAATGAAGTGAGATCAATAAACTGTTCATTAGTTTCAGCGGATAGAAACACCAAATGAGTCACCCAGCCTTGAAACAAGAACTACAGTACTGTGTCGTAATTTATAACTGATTCAAAGTCAAACATTGATTAATAGATTCTTGTCCGTCTATCGCATCAGATCGCTAATATAACTCACTGATTGATTCCTGCAAAAAAAAATGCAAAAACAGAGAAGACTAATCGATGCATTAGGGAACGCAAAACGCTTCAAATCAGCTGGTGTTTCAAAGAATTCTTATTTTTTATGTTGAATTATTTTCAGCAGGTAATTAAAACCAGCAAGTGTATTTTACTTAGTAAGCAACTTCCAAAATAGAACTAGTCTAAGGAAAGTAAGTTTCATGTCATGACATGAAATGGTACTTAAGCGACTTTGCAAACTCATTTCTGTCTCTAAAAGAAAAACCCTAATGCAGTTGTACAATTGAAACCAACTGGGCGCTGGTGTCAATTGAAAAAACAAATTCTGTTGAATTATTGTTTTCTGCTTGGATGATTTTTGCTCATGCTGCCATGAACTAGTACACTTTATTCCAAAAATAAGTTCTTATTTTTTGTTTTGCTCCATAAATATGCTAGAGCTTATAACTTGCACCCATTTCTTGATTTTTCTTAGCACAAAATGCACACCCTTGTTTTTATCAAAATCTCTTTACTCCTGTTTGACACACATCTCCGTCTTATTTGTTGAAGAAAATGCGTGCAAGTTAAATTCTGCGGACCAGTACCAATCTGCAGACCACTGATTGGGGGATACCAATCTAGGCTCAACTGTACTTTTTTCAAAATTTGAATGCTGGCATGTCATAGATTTCTCAGCTGAAGTTCAAAGTAATTTTTGAAATAGTGCGGTATACAGTGCTCAACTTTGTGAGGCTTGAGTTATGGATATTCATCCAACTTTAACAGTATTTGATAACTTGGAGATCCTTTCCCTTCATAAAGATGTTCTAAAACGAACCATATAATTGATCCCCTTTCTCGGAAGAGGGATTTCTCTGGAAATTGGACTACATAGACAGGGTCTTCAGAGGCATCTCACCCTGGAAATTGCGTCGGAAGCCAGTGGTTGGGAAAGGGGGGGGGGCAGTTTTCTGGGAATTCTGTCTGAATGGGGGTGAGTTGAAGGGTGATAGGGTTTTCCTGGAAAGAGCAGGAGCAGGTCAAAGCTAAAAGTTGAACTTCTCTTGCGTTACAGGGAGTGGGAACCTTTCGGGAGATGAATGCGTCCCATTTTCAGGAGAAGCTGCTCCCCCTGGAACTTAAAGGAACCCTTCGGGATCCCCTCGAGAACTTTTCCCACCCTGATGCCCCGGGGGTGATCTCCAGAGAATTCCGACCCTTTATTTCTTAAAGTTTTAACAAAAGTTAAACACCAGGACCGAAAATTTCTTTTTTTTTGGAGAAAAAAGTCATGTGATACTGCTTCTTAGGTTGTAAGTACCTTACCTGGTCCAAAAACGTGGATAGAAATATTCTGTTGCATGATGACTGAACTGAAAAAATTCCTTCGACATTCTGAGAAGTAGTTCCGTTGTCATTTTGAAACTTTTTCCGGCCGTCCTTGACATTTCCTTTGATTTCCCCAAAAGAACTTCCCGTGACTTTTAGAACATTGCGAGGAGTTTCAGGGCAAGGCTTTAGATTTTCAAATTAGAAAACTTTAGCGTTAAGACAATATCTGCGGAACAGAGCAGATAATCATGAATATCATGTTCAGCTTCAAAATACAGGATTTAAGCAATTGATACACAAAGAGCACGAGTTTGACATTTTTTGAAATAAAATTTTACTTTTCAGAGATTGTGGACTAAAATACTTCTTTTGAAATAAAACTTTTTCTTGCCTTGCAGTGAATTGATGATGTTTACCTTTACATATACCGTTGAAACCATAAGATTACATAAATGCATGTGGTTTTCTTTTAAATTGGTAATTTAGTTTTCTCAAAATATTTCTCTTAAAATGGAGGTGCCTTCTGATGGGAGTAACTGTGGTACATCTAATTATGGTAGTATAGTAAAACTTCAATTATTTGAACCTCTCCAAGTGGAATACTTCTTTATAAGTCAAATGTTTTCAAGTCCCTTTCTGATTCCCCTTAGAAACAGTGCATTAAAAACCTCTATAACTTGAAGGATGTTCCTTGCTAACCTCCATAACTCAATTTTCTGAGGCCTTTTGGCTATTATTTTCTTGACACAGGAGAGTGAAAAGCAAAAAACAATTTGCTTGCTGATGTGTTTTGAAAAGAAGTGAAAGACTAATTGGGCAATTTAACACCTGTACCCTATAGTTCAACATCCTGTCAACTCCTTTATTAGGTAATTTGAGGCACAGAATATTACCATTTACAATTTTCTGCCATTCTTCTACATTTCCCACAACAAAAATGCTTGTTTCCTTATAACACAGTTCCTCCCTAACTTGAAACCTCTTCAATTCTAAAGTCAGAATTTTTCTTCTGGTCCCTTCAAAACTTGACTTTTAGAAGTTTGACTGTAGAGATTTGAAATTGTTTTAACCCTTTCTGTTTTTAATGAGCGTTATTTAAAGAAAATAGGTTTTTTAAAAAGTCATGGGACACCCTGTTTTTATGGAAAACCTTTTCCCGGTGTTTAGTGAAAGGTGGTACTACTATAGTAAATGAAGGCGGCGGGAATTTTTGTTGCTTGATGCTTTCACTGCTGTGGAACCCGCTCGCCCATTTAAAAGCCAATGTATTGAGCTGGGAATACCCACTGATGTACGTACAGTGTACTGTAGACACTTTTCAGCTCAAGCAGGAAGTTGGCCCTTCCTGGAAAGTTGCGGGAAATGTGGGACTGAATCCTCCCAAATTCTTTCCCGAGAAAAGCTGCGATAAACTCT
>CAJPEX010003368.1:0-29526 GCA_905338405.1 Notodromas monacha
TTCTTGGAGGATGATTCAGGTTTCTCATCCTTTTGAAAGGATGATTCAATATGTTTCCTGAGAATCCTTTTGATAAGGATTGTTTTTGATGTGTTATGAAATGCTTTTGGAATATTTCCTGAAGATTTGATATCTTCAGGAAATATTCCGAATTATATAAGTTTTTGTGTTCCTGATTATTCCAGTTGCTTCTCAGCAATTGTGGCGCAACCGTGAGCAACATCTAGTCATCTTGCGGTGCGATTTCATTTTCATTGGGCAACATCTAGTCGACCCACGACAAGCAGTACGTGGGGTTGTGGTTGGCAGGGTTGATTAATACCTGTGGTACACAACCCCACAGTATTAGTACTGTAACAGATTGGCCAGAGTTCCTGCTCTGGTCAATCACAGCAGTGCAACTTGGATGCAGTAGTGTGGATCCGCATTTCCAGAACAGCATTGCAATTCAGATCTATACTTTTGGATCAGCATTGCAATGCTGTGATGGGCAAGAGTGGGAACTCTGGCCAATCACAGCATTGCACTCTTGTATAACAGTCCCCATACTGGGGACTAATTCAAGCTAGGTAGAGGTAGTGCACCCAGTATGGGGACTGAAATAAGATCTGAGGTTTTGAGTTTGAATCCCTACCTAGGTAATTAGCATTGAATTACATCCACACTCACGTTTACCACACATGAACACAAACACATATGACTTGAATAATCACAATAAAAGAGTATGTCAACCACAGCAGCATGCAAATGCATCTACAGTATTTACAGTTGTTTAATTATATTATAATTTTTTGAAGAAAAAATTTTTAATGCTTGTTGTGCCTAGAATGAGAGGCTACACACAATTGTAAGCTAACAGTCAAATAACTCTGAATTTTAGAGTTGGGTGCCCCAGCTAGGCCACTGAGTAAGCACCTGAGTTGAATGGATGGTTGTGGAAGTGGTCAGGTCAAGTTTGTTCAGACCAGAGGGCCAGGGACATCAGTTATAAGATGGTATGGACAAGACCCAAACAAAGTTGCTGCTCACTTTTTGAGGAACTGACTGGTGTGGCAAATAAAGCAAACTCTAGAGAATTTGCTATTCACAAATTTATTCACAACACAGTGGTGAATTTACAGTTTCCAACAAAGAGCAAGCTTAAGAGCTTATTTCAATCAAGCGCATGTGCAAACAGTTTACCTGTAATACAAAATGACGAATACATGGTCAAAAATGCAAACAGGAATGTACAAAATACATTGGAATACATTCCCCATAGTTGAGGAGCAACTCAGAACCACCCTTCCCAAAACAGAACTCAAAGATGACTGGTTCTAAAGCAGGGGGAAATCCTGAGTCAAGGAAAAGGGGGTGGAAAATTTCCAACAAGGACAGGAAGCCAGATCCCCTTAACAGCCTTCAAACCAAGGGTGAAAACAAGCTCAAGTGTCAGCAGCTGCATAGCAGCTGCCTGGGACCCCTCCCTTCTCAAATTCCTTCAACAGGGGGAAGCCAAGGCTAAGATGACTGACTCAAAGGTGCCAGCCTATCCAACTTGGCATTGCTGTTACTAACCAATAAAACAGAAATGCCTTGCTTTGGGAAATCCTCAATTCACCAATATCAAAAACTGAATTGACAAAATATACAAAAGGAAACCACTTCCACTGGCTTCCCTCAATCCCTCCACAACACAAATCTAAAGCTGGACAGATAGTTTCCACCCTGTCAATCTTGGAAACATGGCAAAAACAGGGGATGAGAGGTCGCAATTTTTGTCAAAGTTGCAATGTAGATCTACGTTGCACTCTACAGGAAGCAGTCTCCTGTTGCAGCCTCCTGTCGCAGCTTCAGCAAATACTAAAAGTATCAAGTGGGCACAAAAAAAGGCCTACCTTCAATGTGCTTTACTATGTTGTTTTGTTATGCCCACCTGCTATGGGTAGCAGGTGTGCATAACAAAACCCCAACCTACAACGCACTGAGGAAAGTCCCAATTAGACATAACTTGGGTTGAGCTGAAATGCATGGCAAATTCTGCATGAAACACATTTGCAAAGCTTTTCAAAATGCCTAATTATTTGCTGGGAAAGAAGCTGTGTGAAATTTGATTGGCATGTCTTGGGATGTGCAAAAGCTAAGAAAATCACCTTTCAGTGCGGCAACAAAACAAAAAATTGGTGACTCGCTGTCAAGAAAATGTGCCTTTGAAGGGATGAAAACATCCTTTTTTAAACTGGGGTCAACTGACTATTCTGGTAAAACTGAAAAGAAGACCAGATATGGCCAGCTGCTGGCACAACTACCCTTTTAGTATTCTTCTATCATAAAAACCTTTTTGTACAGAGTCATTCTCAAAACCCAAGACTTTTTTGAGAAAAGCAAATAGTTTTCATGTTTTCCCAAGAAAACCAAACTCAATATTGGCTTGTGTTTTCCAAAAATACATTTGCACAACCCTGTAGAATTCTTAACTGGGTCAAACACCTGGTCAAAGAGAGAAAACAAGACACTTCCAACAACTCATTTTTAAATTTTAGGACTAAAAAGCACCTGCATCTGGTGTTTTCAAAAAGTTCAAACCCATCACATGGGTGTTTTGCCTAACCCCTGCTGAAAATTTTGTTCAAATGCTCCAAATGTTTACAGTGCTTACACAGTTGAGACTAATCTTGCAAAGCATTTCTAGCATCCTCCAAATTCTCATAATTCAAATTTTTTTAAATAAAGAAAAAAATTTGTGACTGACTTCTGCGATTATGAAATATTGTATTTGAGTGCTGTGTAAATTTATTCTTGTTTGGTATAAAGACAGGTCAGCACTCTTGGGGAGAAACTCCCTGGTTGGTTTTGTGCACTGACCAACTCCTATATTTTATTTATAACTTGAATTCTTTTTTTAAAGAAATGCTCACAAATTTCTGAGTAACATTCAAGGTTTAGGGCTTGAAATAGTCTGCTTTGGCTTAAAACCCCTGCACCACAGTCTTTGTTAATTTCCAACAATTCTTTCTCACAACTTTCCACAACCAAATGTGGCAGTAAAATAAGCTCCTGCCCATGAACTGCAGTTTGCAACAGAGCAAGTATTGCAGACCCAGCCATCAAGAATGCCACCCAAGCATGGTTTGTTGTGGCTGTAGCCATACTTCTTGCTACATCCACGATATCCCAATCAAACTGCATCCAGCATTCAAGGGCTGCTTGAT
This sequence comes from Notodromas monacha, assembly GCA_905338405.1. NCBI lineage: Eukaryota > Metazoa > Arthropoda > Ostracoda > Podocopida > Cyprididae > Notodromas > Notodromas monacha. Next base: position 3,192 of record CAJPEX010003368.1, read on the forward strand.
GCTTTGCTAAGCCTGCAGCCTCATCCTCAATGCCTTGTGCATTCAGATACAATACAAGAGCTGATTATGCACAACCCAAAATCAGCACAACACCCTTTCTTTCACACCAGTTTTTTGAANTGCAAACAGGAATGTACAAAATACATTGGAATACATTCCCCATAGTTGAGGAGCAACTCAGAACCACCCTTCCCAAAACAGAACTCAAAGATGACTGGTTCTAAAGCAGGGGGAAATCCTGAGTCAATGAAACAGGGGTGGAAAATTTCCAACAAGGACAGGAAGCCAGATCCCCCTAACAGCCTTCAAACCAAGGGTGAAAACAAGCTCAAGTGTCAGCAGCTGTATAGCAGCTGCCTGGGACCCCTCCCTTCTCAATTTCCTTCATCAAGGGGAAGTCAAGGCTAAGATGACTGACTCAAACGTGCCAGCCTATCCAACTTGGCATTACTGTTACTGACCAATAAAACAGAAATGCCTTGCTTTGGGAAATTCCCAATTCACCAATATCAAAAACTGAATTGACAAAATATACAAAAGGAAACCACTTCCACTGGCTTCCCTCAATCCCTCCACAACACAAATCTAGTGCTGGACAGATAGTTTCCACCCTGTCAATCTTGGAAACATGGCAAAAACAGGGGATGAGAGATCGCAATTTTGGTCAAAGTTGCAATGTTGCAATGTAGATCTATGTTGCGCTCTGCAGGAAGCAGTCTCCCGTCGCAGCCTCCTGTCGCAGCTTCAACAAATACTAAAAGTATCAAGTGGGCACAACAAAATGCCTACCTGCAATATGTTTTACTATGCTGTTTTGTTATGCCCACCTGCTATGGGTAGCAGGTGTGCATAACAAAACCCCAACCTACAACGCACTAAGGAAAGTCCCAATTAGACATAACTTGGGTTGAGCTGAAATGCATGGCAAATTCTGCATGATACACATTTGCAAAGCGTTTCAAAATGCCTAATTATTTGCTGGGAAAGAAGCTGTGTGAAATTTGATTGGCAGGTCTTGGGATGTGCAAAAGCAAAGAAAATCACCTTTCAGTGCGGCAACAAAACAAAAAATTGGTGACTTGCTGTCAAGAAAATGTGCCCTTGAAGGGATGAAAACATCCTTTTTTAAACTGGGGTCAACTGACTATTCTGGTGAAACTGAAAAGAAGACCAGATATGGCCAGCTGCTGGCACAACTACCCTTTTAGTTTTCTTCTATCATAAAAACCTATTTGTACAGAGTCATTCTCAAAACCCAAGACATTTTTTGAGAAAAGCAAATAGTTTTCATGTTTTCCCAAGAAAACCAAACTCAATAGGGTCTTGTGTTTTCCAAAAATACATTTGCACAACCCTGTAGAATTCTTAACTGGGTCAAACACCTGGTCAAAGAGAGAAAACAAGACACTTTCAACAACTCATTTTTAAATTTTAGGACTAAAAAGCACCTGCATCTGGTGTTTTCAAAAAGTTCAAACCCATCACATGGGTGTTTTGCCTAACCCCTGCTGAAAATTTTGTTCAAATGCTCCAAATGTTTACAGTGCTGACACAGTTGAGACTAATCTTGCAAGGCATTTCTAGCATCCTCCAAATTCTCATAATTCAAATTTTTTTTAAATAAAGAAAAAAATTTGTGACTGACTTCTGCGATTATGAAATATTGTATTTGAGTGCTGTGTAAATTTACTCTTGTTTGGTACAAAGACAGGTCAGCACTCTTGGGGAGAAACTCCCTGGTTGGTTTTGTGCACTGACCAACTCCTATATTTTATTTATAACTTGAATTCTTTTTTTAAAGAAATGCTCACAAATTTCTGAGTAACATTCAAGGTTTAGGGCTTGAAATAGTCTGCTTTGGCTTAAAACCCCTGCACCACAGTCTTTGTTAATTTCCAACAATTCTTTCTCACAACTTTCCACAACCAAATGTGGCAGTAAAATAAGCTCCTGCCCATGAACTGCAGTTTGCAACAGAGCAAGTATTGCAGACCCAGCCATCAAGAATGCCACCCAAGCATGGTTTGTTGTGGCTGTAGCCATACTTCTTGCTACATCCACGATATCCCAATCAAACTGCATCCAGCATTCAAGGGCTGCTTGATGCTTTGCTAAGCCTGCAGCCTCATCCTCAATGCCTTGTGCATTCAGATACAATACAAGAGCTGATTATGCACAACCCAAAATCAGCACAACACCCTTTCTTTCACACCAGTTTTTTGAATGTGCAAAACTTTTCTTCCTGAAAGCATTTTTCTCCACAACCCATATGGTCTCAATCTAACTGTCATCCCAATCAGTAACGGGCAGATTGTTCGTTCTCATTTATTTATTGCTTCAATATTCATTCTTTGTGGGCCTTTGCCCAACAGAAACAGCCCCTTTCAACTAAGGGAACATGAAAGCAATGAAAACAAAATAATTCATTTCAATCCATAGTTCATTATAATGAGATTCTTGGTAACAAGATATTTCTGGATTACATATTACTGCCAGCACAAGAGAACTAGTGATCTACTGTATTTATATTTTCCGGAAGAAAGCCAGCCTACGTAATTTACTGCTTGGGCTGTTCCTGTTTTTATTTAGAGAGCGCAATTCATTCGCAACCAAAAGATAAGATTGCCGTCTTCATGTTTAAGTGAATTGATGTGCGGTTAATCCTTTATTCATGCATGATGCTCTTGGAATGTACAACTGTGTGGTAATTTTTCAAAATGACTTGCTATAGCACCTTTCACAGACTCACCATTTCCAACTACTATCCTGTATGGATCCTCTGCTTGTTTATTACCATGTTATTACCATGTTTTTATGAACTCACTTTCTTGTCTGTCTGTCTGTTTGTCTGGATCAAATTTTGAAGCTCAAATTTCACTCACTTCCAGACTAGCTAGCAAGCTGAAACTTTCAGGATAGCTTAGAAACTGATGACAATGCAATCTTTTGTGAAAAAATTAATTTTAAGAATATTTTTTTAAAANTATTTTTTGCTTTTTGAAAACATGGTTTTTTAGATTAATTTTTTAATCGACTAAATTTTTTTTATGCTTGTGACAACCATTGAAAATTATGAGAGCATATCCTTCATTCATATTCAGATTTGTAAACTAGCTCATGAATGCGTAATTATTTGCTCTTTTCGAACTTCAATCTTCTGTCCTCGTGGCAAATATTTGTCTTCATTCTGAATAAGGCTATTTTGTCCTAGTAATTATTCCCACAAGGTCATTCGACGCGCCCTTGAAAAGTTTGTGTGCTGCAAAATTCCACATAAAGATTGACCTTTCAATATTTTGCTACATGGATTGGACGAGCTGAAATTCAATAAATTAGTCGGATTCTGTTTGAACTCAAGATGCAGGTGCATGTACCCAAGACTCTGTTCAATTTACGGAACATTAGCACATTGAATCCCATTTTCCTATTAGTTAAGTTTCAAGGAGAACATTTTTAATCATGTCTCGTATGTTTGGGAAATATTGGGAGAAGTTCCCAAAATTTTCGAAAAAGAACGTTTTCCTTGACTTGAAAATAATGCGGAAAATGATTGACTAGAAGAAAATCTGGCAGAACCTTTTCTTTTTGTTTCAAGTGCGTCTAAGTTGAATTGTCCGCATGCTGGGGTCGCATCGAGAAACAACTCAACTCGTCCGAATAATGTCCGTATTTCGGGGCACCAATGCAAAAAAAAAAAAAAAACCTCAAACAATCCATACTTGTTTGTCTCAACATGCGTCAACCCAACACAGATTTGCAAAAGATATACTCGTATCCTTTCACTTGCAAATTATCGACATTGAAAACGTTAAAAAAAATTATAACGTGTCGTGCACGTTGACGAAGGAAATTTCTAAAAAAAAACAAAACAATTCCGGGCTAGGTTACTTCCAACTTGCCTAATCCTTACACAGAAGACGACGTGCTTATACTTGTATTATCCTTTCCAAGAGGAAAAGTGGTGCATTTTTCCCTTGCGACGAGGAGCCGACTTTTTGGTGGGGTAAGTCTGGGAATGATCGGTTCGCGACAGAGGAGAAAATCTGGTCCAGGTGCGCAATAAATCTACGGGCGATTTGTCTTCCAACGACTGCCTTTTGATAAGTGGGGGGGGGGGGGGATTGATTCGAAGGACCCCGCGTGGAATTCCGAAACCCCGTTTCTTACGCGAGCAACCCGACTTTTACATTTCTGAAATCATTCGGTTCGAGGCTTAATGGCTTTCTAATACTTTTACGCCGCGGCTCGCTTTTCTTCTTCCTTCCTCTCGTTCATTATATTGCTCTGCAATCGAGCAATTCTTTCGTCATTCTCGGCATTTCGCATCACTTTTTCCTCTGCCTTTTTTTTATTTTTGGGTGGGGGAGTCCTTAGATCGGCATCCGCTTTTATTGCTCATCGTGAACGAGGCACTTTTTTCCTGCCTCGATCGGCGGGATTATGCTCACCCCAGCAGGTGTTCTAATTACTGCAGAACATTAGAGAAATTGGCAGGCTCGCGTTTGCGGAAATTGGGCAAACCCGAAAGTAAGGAAATCGAAAATTACGTAAAGGCTGAACTTGTGACCTCGCAGATATACTCGTATTTCGTAAAACTGGAGACAAAGACGTGTTCCAGTCCCCTCATAAAAAGAGAATTATCCCTATAAGGGGTAGGTGATATCCTTCGATCGATTTCGCTGAACAATCTTCGAAACGCGACAATAATCCAGAATTTGAACCGAAAAATTCTTTGAAATTGAATAAATACTGTACATAGATACCTTACTGTCTGTGTTTAGAGGACACATTTTTGGACTATTTTGAGATTCAAAATGCGTCTTTGATGGATAATTGATGGGGACATGAAATTTTATTAGATGGTGTTAACGATAAATAAGTCGGATTTGATCGTAGAAATCCGTGGCTTTAAAAGCAGCAGCGATCTTTGAAAAATGTTGGCAAATAATGCCTGCTAAAATCGAGCACCATTTCATTGTCATTTTTTAAAACTTATTTATCGATTTTTAAAAATGAATTGCCAAATTGTTCACAGAGGAACATTGACTCATTGAACGTCGATAAACCGTATTTCAGCCATTTCCACTCGAATTGTTGAAAATCTGTGAGGGTTGTTCGAATGTTTTCTTCTTTTTCGCTGGTTGCATGAATTGCAAATGCTGATGAATAATTCAAGCCTTGCTTGCCGACGTTGTTTCTTTTTCACCTGAGCTTTTTTCTTGCGGTCACGATAATCATGCTTGAACCCAGTTGAGCCTAAGAAAAGGTTTCTGTGGGGTGAAGGACCCAGAACCCAGTATCATTGCTGACAGTGAATAATTCGTGACTCGACCCGTGTACAGAGAAAACCTAGACGAAAGTCGAAGGGAATGCATTAAAAAATTTAAAAAAAAATATGAAAAACAGCTTGTGGCAAGATCCCAGTAGGATATCAATTTCTTTATTTTATTTCATTGGATGCAGGTTTTTCTCGGGAAGAGGAATGAAATCAATCTCTGAGAAGAGTGTGGATACGTTTTCAGTAGTTATACTCAGAATCGTTTCATTCTATAAAATATCCAGGGAAAAAAGCCTGAATATTTTTTATAATTGAAGAGTTTTTATTGCGATCAGTAGCGATTTAAAAAAATATTTAAAATCTGTGAGAAATCAGAAGCACTTGAAATAATTTCGTGACGACTTTAGAAACATATTCTCAGATACCGTAGTAAATTCAGAATTCTTCCAAAAGAGTGTCAAGCGAAAATGTTTTGATGCTAGAAAAAAAACTATAAATATCTGAAACATGGGCAAGCAAGCTTTCGAAATCCATTTTCATTTTTCACTTTTTTTTTTACTGATGAATGGTTTTCCCATAAAATTATAACTTGAATCTTTCGACGCATTTTACTCCTTTTTAATCTATAAGAAATAGTTTGCACAGCAGAAAGCCTCGCAAAATTATTTTGCGCAGGTTCAATGCGTTTCCGACAAAGTTTCTCGAAGTAGCAGCCACCGCGTATTTTTAATTTTATCGGATCTTTGACAAAAGAAAGGATCGTAATTTCGTTTAATTTGCATTCCGTTTGTATTACGTGTTGTGGCCAATTTCCGACTCACGCACAATTCGTCTCAGTACACGGAAGCAAGTGATTCCAGCTCATTTGCATACAGAAAACGTCAATCCATCACTGGACCAGGAGAAAAGTCGACTCATCAAGTATCAAACGTCCTTCCCTTTTATTCTGCGTACTAAAAAAATTTAAAACTCTGTCACACAAAAGTTAATAGAGTACTTTTTCCAAAGTATCACTCAAAGCTCTCGAATTTAATACCTCTTCGAACGAGGTTGTCAATTGACACGGTCCAAGAATGCCAACAAAATCGAAAGCACTCCTTCGGAATAAAAAAAAAACACTTGACATTGAACAAACGAATAAAACCAGAGACAGCTTCTTCACAAAAGTGGTTTGTGTGGTTTGTGCAACCTTGAGAATAGGCAAACTTTGCCGATTGCGTGGTTTTTCTAATTCATGCGAAGTCACCATGGACTTAAATGGAAGTGAGAAACGTACTTGACATGGCAGCTTGTGATGTTTAGCCAAGACAGATTATTTAAACTTGGGTCATCAGAACAAACAATCACGTTTTCAAGGCTGTGGCTTTCCTCTTCAATCTTACAGAGACGTCAACTTCTACGGCCAGATGTGAAGAGGCTAAAGAAAATTTGCGTTAAAAAGTAATGATCGAGAACTCGCAGTTTGAAAATTTCAGATTTTATAGAAAAATATACATATACACGCGGAATATCTCTAGAACAATCTTGTCTACAACGATTTTCTCTGCATAACGAATTTCTTGTTCCTCATCAGGGTTCTGATGTTCTTCGCCCATGCTGTAGGGCAGAGGTGCCCAAGAGTGTTTGACAAAGAATGAACAAACAAATATTTCTTTGCAACCTTTAACGACAAAATGCTTGACATTGTTTTTCATGAAACAATTTCAGTTTCCAAAGAATATAATCTTTGCTGGCATAATTTCAAGTCCAAACACAAAGACTCACATACTATAAATTACTCTGAGAATTGCCAAGCTTGCTCAAAAAAGGGACTCATTTTTTTACTTTTTTTAAATTCAAAGGAGTCTAACATTTTGAAGATTGTAGAGGAGTTCTTTTCGCCATTCTGGCCCACAGAGAAGGTTTGCTTTTCCATGTGGCTCTTGACCACTTTTGAGTTGGGCACCACTACTGTGGTGGAATAATTTGGCACATTACCGTACCATTCTCCGCATGCGGGTACAACAAACACCTGTAATACGGAATTTGATTATTTTCAGGAATTCTCAGGGATGTTCCAGAATATTTGTCTGCAACAAGATTGACACCATTTTGATAAAAACACAGTCAGTCAACAACAAGATCTCATCCAAGTCAGTCAAATTTGTGTGTGATTAATTTTATCTTGGGGTTAAAACAAAATATACTTCATCTTTTTCTTTGGGATCTTGTAAACAAGATCCCCAGCTGAACCCCACAGCTGATTGAAGTGTTTTATTTCCAAATTCCACGCCTTTTTGCACCATTTTTGGTGAAAACTGCTGTATAGGACTTCTGTAGAACAGAATTCAGGGAACCAGGAAAAAATTGTTCTCAAGAGATTTCTTTGTAGTGAGAGTCCACAGCCTGTATCGCACTTTTTGGAATGTATTCAAATTACGTTCATACATCCGCATATTTTTGAAGAACAAAAAACCATAAGGATTTCCGCAGGAACAAAAGTGGATTAGATTTCGTTTATAAATTTTAATAACCTCGATTCCATGAAATGCTTCTTTGCATTGAAATAATTTTCCTCTTCGGACGTTTGACAAGCTTGTTCGGAAAACTATTCGCACCACTGTAAATGTACGTCGGAAAATTGTCCAAAAAAATTGTGCGAAGAAGTAAACTTATAAAAATGTACTCGGAAAACATTCTGGGAATGAGATGTTTCTCCTGGGGCGACAAAAAGTAGAGAAGACAATGTTTGTAGCTCAATGAAGAAGGTAATCTCTATTTCACAGGATTATTACAGTTTTGTGTTGCGATGAAATGATGACGTTATTTTCCGGCGTTAAAGCGGTTGGGAAAAAATCGCACGCTTTCTAAGAAACCGAGGCTCGATGTTCCTCCGAAATGACGTATTGCACATTTGAAAGTCAGACGTCGTAAATTGTCTCACTTTAGAAGTTGCTTCCTTCTTAGGTAATCAGATCAAAACCTCAAAATAAAATGAGGAAATATAAGGAAGGTGGTTTTTTTAACACGTTTGTATTAACTTGCTCTCTTGTCCGTTTTTTTGTCTGGATCAAATTTTGCAACTCAAATTTCGCTCACTTCCTGACTAGCTAGCAAGCTGAAACTTTCAGGATAGAAGGTTATTTTTTCCTTTTTCAAAACATGGTTTTTTAGATTAATTTTTTAATCTACTAAATTTTTTTAATGTTTAGGAATGTTTGGGAGAGCATTCAAATTCTATGAAAAGCAACATTCCAAAACAGACTCAGTTTAAGATTTTTGAGAGAAACTATTTCCTAATAACTCATCATTTGAAACATGCAGCTTGAAAAATGTGGATTTTGGGAAGATCTCCTTTTTCTTAACCCTTGCCTAACACGAACTATTCAAGAGCACTAAATTCAGTCATTTTCAACTGTCCAATAATTCAATACAGTGCTCAAAGCCTTGAGTTATGAATTATTTACAAATTTTCACCATTTATTTGCACGAAAATGATGAAGACCAAAAGAGTATAGTTTGGAAGCATCTTGGCCACATCTTAATGTTCTTCAGTAACTTTTTATGCGTTTTATTTTCTGTTCCACTTTTTGTTCACGGAGATTTGGGTGGACCTCTTTTTTCGGTTCGTCATCTGCTTCTGAATTCGTTGAACACTCAAAACAAAAGAAAACAAAAAAGCATCGCAAAAATTTCCCCGGGGATGATGAGGTACAATTCTTATACTGAACTAGCACTAACTCAAATTTTCAGGAAAAAATTTCGATTAAGTCTGAAAATTCAAGAGAATAAACTGAGAAAAAGAAAAAATACGTAAGTCATTCATAAATTTGTTCAGTGGAATTTAGCATTATTTCCGGAATACCGTTATGGTCGGAAAAGAACGAGCTATTGTCAATGTTTGAAGTCGTGAAGCTATGAGACCTCAATTGTATAAAAATCATGTTTCGTTGACTCGTTGTGCCCCTCCATTTCGAATTACTCTCACAAGTTTTTAATTTCTTCTTGCTATATAAAAATGAACTGTTCAAGAAAGATGAGTACATTGTACACTCAATCCCAGCTTAAAAAAAAAATATTTGCCCGAACTGGACAAAAACTGAATTTTTGAGGACAAATCAATTAATTTGTGCACGTTGATTTAATGATGAAATCGTTCGAGATTTGATCTCACTTTTGAACAAGTCACAGAAATCAGCCGATGCTTCAATTAATAATGCGACACTTAATTTGGAAAAACCTCAATCAAAGGGTGTTGTGATGAATTGGCTCAATTCCCATGCACAAAATAAGTATCAGAGCGACTTTCTCAGTTAAAACCTCTTTGTTGGTTTCTCAGAATTTATTTTCATCATTCCGTTTCCAAGAATTTTTTTTTTCACTTTTTTTACACCGGAAGCCATGATACAATGGAAAGTTCCTGCGTTGGTTTGGTTACAGAGTGACATTTTCCCGGAACTATTTACTGTGTATCGATTTCCTCAGAACCCTTTGCAATTTGTTCCCCTCGAAATCACTGCTCATAATCCGACTATCAACGAAGAAATGACCCTGTAAATCGAAATTGCCCTTGTTCCCAGAGAATATTACAGTTTATACGAGTACATTACCAGATGGTACATTCAATGCTGATTCTTTACTTTTCCACATTCAGCGGACCATGATGATGATGATGATGATGACGACGACGATATGAAGGCAACATTCTTTCGGCGATTATGACGGCGTTTTTGCCGCTGACGACGACGTTTTGACCTCTTGTTTGCCCCCCTTCAGCCCAGTATGAGCATAACCACGTCGGCGTNCAAATTTTCAGGAAAAAATTTCGATTAAGTCTGAAAATTCAAGAGAATAAACTGAGAAAAAGAAAAAATACGTAAGTCATTCATAAATTTGTTCAGTGGAATTTAGCATTATTTCCGGAATACCGTTTTGGTCGGAAAAGAACGAGCTATTGTCAATGTTTGAAGTCGTGAAGCTACGAGACCTCAATTGTATAAAAATCATGTGTCGTTGTGCCCCGCCATTTCGAATTAATCTCACAAGTTTTTAATTTCTTCTTGCTATATAAAAATGAACTGTTCAAGAAAGATGAGTACATTGTACACTCAATCCCAGCTTAAAAAAAAAAATATTTGCCCGAACTGGACAAAAACTGAATTTTTGAGGACAAATCAATTAATTTGTGCACGTTGATTTAATGATGAACTCGTTCGAGATTTGATCTCACTTTTGAACAAGTCACAGGAATCAGCCGATGCTTCAATTAATAATGCGACACTTAATTTGGAAAAACCTCAATCAAAGGGTGTTGTGATTAATTGGCTCAATTCCCATGCACAAAATAAGTATCAGAGCGACTTTCTCAGTTAAAACCTCTTTCTTGGTTTCTCAGAATTGATATTCATCATTCCCTTTCCAAGAATTTTTTTTTTAAGTTTTTACACCGGAAGCCATGATACAATGGAAAGTTCCTGCGTTGGTTTGGGTACCGAGTGATATTTTCCCGGAACTATTTACTGTGTATCGATTTCCTCAGAACCCTTTGCAATTTGTTCCCCTCGAAATCACTGCTCATAATCCGACTATCAACGGAGAAATGACCCTGTAAATCGAAATTGCCCTTGTTCCCAGAGAATATTACAGTTTATACGAGTACATTACCAGATGGTACATTCAATGCTGATTCTTTACTTTTCCACATTCAGCGGACCATGATGATAAGAAATGACCCTGTAAATCGAAATTGCCCTTGTTCCCAGAGAATATTACAGTTTATACGAGTACATTACCAGATGGTACATTCAATGCTGATTCTTTACTTTTCCACATTCAGCGGACCATGATGATGATGATGATGATGACGACGACGATATGAAGGCAACATTCTTTCGGCGATTATGACGGCGTTTTTGCCGCTGACGACGACGTTTTGACCTCTTGTTTGCCCCCCTTCAGCCCAGTATGAGCATAACCACGTCGGCGTAACTCGTCTTTTCTCTCTGTTTTATCTTCTCCTTTTTGTTTTTTGTTTTTTACTTTTGGACCCGCTATAAGGAAACAGTTAAACGCTTCCGGGTTTCCGGTACTTTCTCCGGTGTCAAAATGCTCCACCCGAGTTTTTTTCCCCCCAGTTGATGTCAGTGACTGATGGGCTGCGGCACCTTGCAGTGTTTTCCCAGACAGGTCTTGACGTCATCATTTTTGAAGGTATTTTCTCTCACACGTGAGACCGAAAGAAAAATGAGTCCGTTCAGTGCAAAGTTCGAGCACATTTTTAGATTTTTTTGAAAGGGATTTTTGTTTTCCTCTGCGAGTTGCGCTCGACTGACTGCTGCTGAAGTCTTTCAAATTAAAAAATATATATACAGTATATCAACACTACGAAGACAAAATTTTGAGGCAGATATCAACGCTTTCGAAGAAAAGAAACAATCTTCAACATCGACAGGCACTCTGAAATTCCTAAGAAAATCGGAACATGATGCAAAAGAATCTATCCTTTTTTTGCAGCCGGGGAAAAATAATTTATATGAAAAAGCAGTTTTTCACTGGAAAGAAACGGGATTTATTTTAATACCTCTTTACGATTCCATGTGACTTTAATTTGAAGTATTAGTTCACCGATTCATAAAATTGTTGTGTACCACAGCGTATGTGGGACATAAAATCCAAAAAAAATGAAGGAATGTTTGGCTTTAGTATTTGTTGATGCCATAAGGTTAACTTAATTTTCAATTTTAATTCACAGATTTCTACATATTTTCTGTACCACAGCAGATGAAGGAAATAAAATCCACAAAAAATGAGGGGATGCCGGCATTTGAAGCCAATAATTTTCAGTTTGAGTTTGCATTCCTAGTTTTGAAAATAGTGCAATGAATTCATATTATTCTCAGATAATTAAAAAAAAGAATTCAGAACACCAGGAAATGTCACAAAACTGAAAATGAAAACACCGGAAACAATCCGGAACTTGTGCACAAAATTTCAGATACAAATCGCAGTCAATTGCAACAAATATGTTTACCATGAAATAATGCCATATTTCGAAATGATTCTCCAGTCGTCCCGTATATTTTTTTTAAGAAATCAGTTTTTCTTCTTACATTTTACAGAGATCCATTGGATTGCTAATAGTAAGTACAGTGAAATGTGTGTGTAGCACATTTCTTAGCCCATCAAAGAAAATACGGAACAGCCGGGGGAAAAAAAATCTCTGGGTAATGCCGAATAAAATAAGATATGCAGCGAAAATTCAGCCTTGGGCATATCTTTTAGAAAATTTTTCAAAAAATTCGAAAAGTCATTACAATAAAACAATTTTATGTTTTAACTATCTCAACTATTCTTCCTGAATAAATTAGTGCGCTTGGAACTAAAGAGTTTCGCAGTGGTACTTCGTCGGGCATCTTAATGCCTTGAATCTTGACATATGACTGCTTCCAAGACTCATTCTCTTTCTTGTGTTGATAAATACGTTCTTTTCAATTTTAAAATAGGTCAGAAAATATTTTAGAATCAGATGCAAGCACACTGGCGTTTGAGCAAATTACTGTACTAGAAACAGCTGGATAAGACTGAACGATCGTGTATTTTTCTACCAGTTCCGCAGTAAGGTTTTTGAACAGGACTGATTTTAATAATGCATATTTATCTTTTTTTCAGGTCAAACCCAGCTTAAATTGGAAGATTCAATCAGGTCGATGTGAGGTTAACGAGTTTTTTTCACATTTTATTTTAATTTGTTATTGTTGAATTAGGAGTCTTGAAAGCTCGACTGCTGTACAGGACTGCAGGAGATGTTTCTCACGGTTCTGAAGCAGGAAGAGCGAGTAATAAGAAGGGAAAAAAGGTTTGTTTTTAACTTGGCGGTGCGTGATCAATTAGCGAGTTTCTCGTTAATTGGGCGGTCAATACAATTAGGCTTATTTTGTCGGATGCACGTGGAGGCATCTTGTACTTTCTAGCAACGGGTTGCGGGATCCGAAGTGGACCAGAAATTATATATTCATTCCGGTTCTGCATTTTCGAAACCTCGGGCTTCCCAGGCATCTATCCTCCTGCAACTGGTTGTTGCACTCGTCCAACTTTTCACTTACCCTATAGTCAGGCTTTCGGGTTTTTTTTATTTTTATTTTATTTTTTGTCATATTCCTTGGGCACGTGTAGAGTTTTTTTCTCAATTTTTATACATGATCTTTAGAGTGGAATTCTCTTTACAACGACTATTTTCCTGGTCTCTTGAATTTTGTTGAAGAAAGAGAGAGTCATCCCCATGTGTGTGCAGGTGGACTCTCTTTCTACGATAAAACTCAAGGGACCAGAAAAAAAAATATTTGTTTTCGGAAGAATTTTGGTGTAAAGACCCCCTAGAACATTGTGAGAGAACCTTCAAAAATCAGTTTACAGAGAAAATCGTTATAGACAGGATCATTCTTGAGAGAGTCCACCAGAATTCCTGATACAAATTTTCCAAACATATTTGAATGTGAAACAGTTGAAATTCTAACGTTTTTTAAATGGTAACCCCTCATGACAAAAAGCCCCTTTTTCTAAAAAGTTTGAAGAAATGTGTGCTGTTTTTAATTTAAAATGCCTGGGACAAGCATTAGATGCACTGCTTGGCAAATCAATGCAATGTTCCTCTATTGATATTTATAGTTATTTTACTTTGATAAAATTGCTTGGTACTTTATTAACTTGAAGAGGCTAGACATTGCATTCATCTTTTTCGTCTGAAAATCAATCTAATTCCGGCTTCCGTCTTATGTCTTATGATCGTTTCAAGAGTACAACACTTTAATTTTTCATCTCAGAAATTTCACAGAAATCAAGTTTAAAAAAACATGTGCTGATTCTGATAGGCTGATTCAACCATGTGTAATCGTAATTTTTCAAGATTTAGAAGCGTGACGGGATAAATTTCTTGGAATCTCATTCAAAACCACCTTATGGGGGCAATCATTCTTTTTATATGATCGTAGTGTAACGAGTTCGATTTCACTCTGGGGATTTTCTCAGAACAAGTAACTCAGAAATCACCTTGATGATCTCTACGTATGCTACCTTTAAAGAGTCCAAGTCTTTGGCTGTTTCCAGGACACTTCCAGGATTAATTTACTACTTTAATCAATGGGAAATTACTAAAGGGTTCCTGGAAGAAATTAAAATATCGATGGTTATGCAGCTGGATTGATTTCATCCCACATTGCTTTCTCTTACGCTGGAAAATTAATTTAGTTCATTTCGAGTTCGTCTGAAATGCGTTTTCTTTCAAAGATACCATTTGATTTTAATTTTCTGTATAATTATTCACAGGGACAACATTGACGGCACTGACCTGTAGCTGAAACCAGTTTCCCTCAAAGCAATCGCCTTGAGCTTATGCTCACAGGATTTGGTTCAATTTGTATTCTGTGTGTCATGAGCAATTTTCCGTTGACCTCATCACTCATTGACTTGATGAGAAAAAGAAAAACACTTGGGCGGTGTCACGAAGCAACGAAAACCCCGCACAGCTCTATTCACAGTGATGAAAGTGATCTTTCATGCGGGTTCATCCCGGGTCCAAGACTGGATTCACAATTTCTTTTGGCATCCGAAATGAATTTTTGGTACTGGATCTCGCTTGAGTTCATTTCACAAATCGTGATGGATGCGAATGAAACACATGCTATTTTTTCATGCTCATTATATCAGGTTCCTGTTTTGCTCTCAGGAATGTTTTTTTTTTNCTTGGCGGTGCGTGATCAATTAGCGAGTTTCTCGTTAATTGGGCGGTCAATACAATTAGGCTTATTTTGTCGGATGCACGTGGAGGCATCTTGTACTTTCTAGCAACGGGTTGCGGGATCCGAAGTGGACCAGAGTTTATATATTCATTCCGGTTCTGCATTTTCGAAACCTCGGGCTTCCCAGGCATCTATCCTCCTGCAACTGGTTGTTGCACTCGCCCAACTTTTCACTTACCCCAGTCAGGCTTTCGGGTTATTTTATTTTTTATTTTGTCATATTCCTTGGTCACGTGTAGGGTTTTTTCTCGATTTTTATACATGATCTTTAGAGTGAAATTCTCTTTACAACGACTATTTTCCTGGTCTCTTGAATTTTGTTGAAGAAAGAGAGAGTCATCCCCATGTGTGTGCAGGTGGACTCTCTTTCTACAATAAAACTCAAGGGACCAAAAAAAAATATTTGTTGTAGGAAAAATTTTGGTGTAAAAACCCCACAGAACATTGTGAGAGAACCTTCAAAAATCAGTTATGTCTCTTTTAGCAATATCTGTCCTAGTAAGAACTCTCTCAGGTGGTCTTAAGGACTATGTTTAAAAGGTTTGTATAAACTTACACTTTGTCAACTTTAAGATTGCAAAAAATTTACCATTGGGGAGATGACAAAAAGCCCCTTTTTCTAAAAAGTTTGAAGAAATGTGTGCTGTTTTATTAAATTTTACGGACCCTGTTCGTAATCTACGTGACGAACCGTTTAGTTACGTTACAAGGAGATAACTATAAATATCAATAAAATGAAACTATTTTAACGAACCATGAAATAATTGAACTTCTCCGTAGACATTGCATTCATCTTTTTCGTCTGAAAATCAATCTAATTCCGGCTTCCGTCTTATGTCTTATGATCGTTTCAAGAGTACAACACTTTAATTTTTCATCTCAGAAATTTCACAGAAATCAAGTTTAAAAAAACATGTGCTGATTCTGATAGGCTGATTCAACCATGTGTAATCGTAATTTTTCAAGATTTAGAAGCGTGACGGGATAAATTTCTTGGAATCTCATTCAAAACCACCTTATGGGGGCAATCATTCTTTTTATATGATCGTAGTGTAACGAGTTCGATTTCACTCTGGGGATTTTCTCAGAACAAGTAACTCAGAAATCACCTTGATGATCTCTACGTATGCTACCTTTAAAGAGTCCAAGTCTTTGGCTGTTTCCAGGACACTTCCAGGATTAATTTACTACTTTAATCAATGGGAAATTACTAAAGGGTTCCTGGAAGAAATTAAAATATCGATGGTTATGCAGCTGGATTGATTTCATCCCACATTGCTTTCTCTTACGCTGGAAAATTAATTTAGTTCATTTCGAGTTCGTCTGAAATGCGTTTTCTTTCAAAGATACCATTTGATTTTAATTTTCTGTATAATTATTCACAGGGACAACATTGACGGCACTGACCTGTAGCTGAAACCAGTTTCCCTCAAAGCAATCGCCTTGAGCTTATGCTCACAGGATTTGGTTCAATTTGTATTCTGTGTGTCATGAGCAATTTTCCGTTGACCTCATCACTCATTGACTTGATGAGAAAAAGAAAAACACTTGGGCGGTGTCACGAAGCAACGAAAACCCCGCACAGCTCTATTCACAGTGATGAAAGTGATCTTTCATGCGGGTTCATCCCGGGTCCAAGACTGGATTCACAATTTCTTTTGGCATCCGAAATGAATTTTTGGTACTGGATCTCGCTTGAGTTCATTTCACAAATCGTGATGGATGCGAATGAAACACATGCTATTTTTTCATGCTCATTATATCAGGTTCCTGTTTTGCTCTCAGGAATGTTTTTTTTTTNATTGACGGCACTGACCTGTAGCTGAAACCAGTTTCCCTCAAAGCAATCGCCTTGAGCTTATGCTCGCAGGATTTGGTTCAATTTGTATTCTGTGTGTCATGAGCAATTTTCCGTTGACCTCATCACTCATTGACTTGATGAGAAAAAGAAAAACACTTGGGCGGTGTCACGAAGCAACGAAAACCCCGCACAGCTCTATTCACAGTGATGAAAGTGATCTTTCATGCGGGTTCATCCCGGGTCCAAGACTGGATTCACAATTTCTTTTGGCATCCGAAATGAATTTTTGGTACTGGATCTCGCTTGAGTTCATTTCACAAATCGTGATGGATGCGAATGAAACACATGCTATTTTTTCATGCTCATTATATCAGGTTCCTGTTTTGCTCTCAGGAATGTTTTTTTTTTAGTCAAGTGCTGCCAGCAAGAGTTGATGGGGGCTTTGAAAGTGACACCAGAAAGTGCGTGGAAGAGGCTGGAGGTGCGGTTTGATTGGATTTTCTGTGCTCTGATGAACTTTGAACCCATTTCCGATGGGTCGGATTTCACGGGCTCGTGATTTACTTTCGGCACGAACCTTTTTTCCGCCGTTACGGATAGCGTTATTTTCGAAGACTTTCAATCAGGAAGAAGACGCGAAAACTCACCCCAGAAATTTCAGCTCTACGGTTTTTTTTTCATATGTGAATACAGTGAGACCCCAAGATGCGGACATAATTGGTGCATGAAGAGTTTCCCCAAGTCAAAATGTCCATAAGTTGAGTCTAATTTTCCTTTAGACTCACATTATATAATTTTTAATTGATGTTTCATGTACAAAATGCTCACCATCATTCAATGAAAATAAAAATTGTCTCCCAATTTAAACTGATTCCAACTAACATATTTCAACATAATATGGGCATCTGGGGAATTTAATACTGATACCTCTGTACAGTACATAGATATGTTGACATTCTCTTTAAAAGTAATATTCAAGTGAAAAAGAGAGAAGGAAGTCCCTCTATGCTGGAGTTATTTTTTTAAATTAGCTAAATGAATGGTAAATTGGTGAGAGAAATGCCCAAGAACTTTTCTTACATCAATTTTAGGATTGGATATATCTGTTTCTTGAAATTTGGCCTGAAACTTATTTGCAATTTTATAACAAAATGTCCCTTTGTTGAGTCAGTTTCCTCAAGTTGGGCCTTTTTAAAAAAAATGTCATGTGAAAATAAATGTCCCTGTGTCAAATTGTCTGAATTTCAAGGTGTCCGCATGTGGGGGTCTCACTGTAATTTCCAGCAAGCAGGAGCGCAGTTAATTAAGCGAATGATAATCATCGTGTCATTATTTGCTGCTGAACGCATACATGGAAAAATAATTCTTCGCATCAAGATGAGCCTCGCGTACAACGTGAACAATACCCGAATGAATGTCTTTCTTTTCTCCGAGATCATAAATATCGTATACTGTTACATCCGGGGCTTAATTAAAGAACAATATAAACGGTTTTTCCCGATACAATTTGTCTTTTCCTATTTTTCTTCTATACTCGCCTGGCATTGTTCCGAGGATGGAATCGTGGAATACGAAGGATAATTTTTTTTTTGCTGTGAATTTACCGCCAAACGAGCGACGAACGCGTGACTTTCGCCTCTGCACAATGCGAGCTCGTTAATGCTTCGACCTGTGGGTGGAAAAGGCAGCAATAATTTTTTATCATGCTGCGTTTTCTTCTGCCCTTCTTCATGATTGTGTCAAATTCTCCGAGTTTTCGTCATTCTCTCCTTTTCAATTTTTTCAATACGCTTATAGACATGGATTCTCATACGTGTAAAGCTCCAACAAGCCTCTGAACTTCCCGAAAAGGGCTCCTCATCAGCAGTTGAATTCCGTTAGAAATAATATCATTTTTATTAGTTTTTCATCATCAAATTTTTTTTCCAGCTGTTTTTCGCGGGAACTGTGTGATAAAAATCTAGCTTTAAAAAATGTATTTGCATTTGTTTGAAACATCTTCGTAGCTATTTGTCCTGATCATGCGAATGAGCCCTGGAAATTCTTGTTGTTTTGGCACACAAAAAATGCGACATTCCGAATTTTGCAGCATTTAAATGTGTCATGAAGTAGTAGAATTCCAATCTGTTTGTGCAGAAAATTCAGTATCCAAGAAGGTATGACGCATGATGTCCTCAGAAATGTCTCTAGATTTGCTTTATAATTTAGAAATGACACTTTTTTTCAAATAAACAGCGTTTTCGAAATAATATTTTTCTATTTCTGAGAACATTGATTGGCCGTCTAAAAAAATCAATGAGGCCAGAAAAATATCCGTGTAAATATAATTATGCAGTAGAGATACTTATTATAACATGTGTGGGGAAGCTTATGGAACCAAAAAGAATTTTAATAGAGAGAAATTCCTTGTGGACGAAATTGTTGTATATTGAGAGTCTCACTATAATTTCAAATGTGTAAATTGTCTTCTACGCATTTTGTGTGTGTGTGTGTTCCAGTCAATATTTCATCAAGATCCATAGATTTTTCAGAAATTTTGAAGCAAGGGAAGTTTAAAGTAAAATACCGGGTAAGAGAATTTACCTGTTGAATTTTTCCTGACTCTTCCATCAAAGAAGTCAGACATGAATTTTTTAGCAGTAGTGGAAGCACTTTGAAACATGTATGACCTATTTTTGAGAAAATCGATGCATTTAGACCCACTATGGTCTTATCATAAAAATTTTTTATTTTGAATAATTTTTCACAGGCTCCTGCTGGAAGAGATATTTTCACATAGAATTGAGTTATAATCTTTGCTGCTGAGAAATGACAGATACAATGCTTTCTGGACTTATATAAAACTACAGAAGTTGTTTCTCCCGAATGGCAAAGGATTCGGTTTTTTTTTTCTCAAGTGCACACTTAATTGGACCCCATCATGTAATCAAGGCTACCCCATAACCAAAATAGAGGTGGGTTCAATTTCAATCTGTGTCATATTTAGGAAAGCTGAAAAACCATTCAACATTGAATCAACCATGACAAGATTAAATGAGAAATTTTTCAACTCCATACGCGCATCTGAAACTATGAAGTCTCCATAGATATACTTTCACAATGCAAACGAAAAGTAAATTACGGTTCCACAAAGTGCCGTAAAAAAGGCGATAAAAATAATTGCGCTGTAATTGACTATACAGAACATTAGAACTTTGATAGATATTGCTAACATAAAGCAAATTTTACAATCCGTTTGGATGAACGACGCGCTCCGCAAGGTACTGTTTCACTTTTTTATTAAAATCGTCGGTCACCAAATTGCACGTATTACAAGTAAAAGTAACTGGAATAATAAATAAGGATTTTAAAACCGAGTTTGGAACTAACAAAGAGATTTCCAGAGCCAAAAAAATTACCGCTTAATTTATATTCCAATAATCTAGTAGAAAACCACGAAAAGTTATCGTTACACAAAAGACCGTCTTAAGATCAAATGGTAGCGTTCCATTATTTCAAGAGTTACGACGATTGCAGTTTTATGAAAGAAACTTTTTTCAGAATTCCTTCGATAATGGAACGCAGAATCAATTTTGTGCCGAAATTCGAGTACATTGAAGTTCTCAGTAGAAACCTTTTACAATAAATTCCGTTAAAAAAATAGTGTGCAATAGTTTCCATAGGTCGCAAAAAAGGCTCGAACACAAAATCCTAAAATAAATTCGATCGTTCAAAGATTTTTTCACGAAGGATTATTGTACATGGTTTCTCATGTTTCCGATTTCAATTAATCACAAGAATCCACAATATTTCTCTTAAAATTTGTCTTTCTAGTTTCTACCCATGAAGGGAGCAATTGTGGATAAATTTTTACTTTCCGCAGCAGTAATTGAAAGGTTTGAAAAGATCTGATATGGTTTTCATGAGAAAATCTGACTGAGAAGTTTTTTCCGGGACATATTATTTGCGAGCGTCGTTCATCCAAATAAACGGATTGTTAAATTTGCTTTATGTTAGCCATATCTATCAAAGTTCTAATGTTCTGTATAGTCAATTACAGCGCAATTATTTTATATCGCCTTTTTTACGGCACTTTGTGGAACCGTAATTTACTTTTTGTTTGCATTGTGAAAGTATATCTATGGTGACTTCATAGTTTCAGATGCTCGTATGGAGTTGAAAAATTTCTCATTTAATCTTGTCATGGTTGATTAAATGTTGAATGGTTTTTCAGCTTTCCTAAATGTGACACAGGTTGAAATTGAACTCTACTCTATTTCGGGTATGGGTTAGCCTTGATAAAATGATGGGGTCCAATTAAATTTTGCTTAATCATGTTGGAAAACGTGGTCTATTTATTCATTGATTTCTTGGCGCGGACACGAAAAAAATTGGATTTCAAGAATTTAATGCCTCATTTACGAAAATATCCACATTTTTAAAGATTCATTTTGTTTTTATATTGTAACGACTTTAACAAGATATTTCCCTCGTATCCAAACACAAAAAAAAACCACCAGCTGTCTCTTGAAGCATTAAAAAGTCGACAGAAGCAATAAATTGACCATTGAAAAAAACCTGGCAATCGAACCCTTTCTTGCTGCGGACAACAGATAAAAGTCAACAACCGGTAGATAAAACCAAATAATCTGCGTGTTTTTCCAAAGAATAATGATGATAATAATTTCGAGTGAAAGCAGCAGTGGTGAATATTCTTGTCCGCGAATGAGGTCTGGATATTGCAATGATCATGAGAAGGAGATAGTCTGAAATCCTCATTTTCTGTCACCAGTCTGATTGAAGAATTGCTCAGACTCTCAATGCAGTCAGAAATGTGGGTCGTTACTCGTGCGACGATCCCAGCTGACCAGGGAGTGGCGTGGGAACTGAGCTGGGGGGTTATTGCTCAGACATTGAGCGAGTGCACTTGACCCGTTTCACTTCCGCTGATATGTGCGTATTTTGTTCTGCGTTTGCTGATGATGCACTGCTTTCCTTTCATCGGTTTATTTATAAGCAGTACGATGGGGGGGGGGGGGGGGTTTGTGTAAAGAATGCACTGAGATGAACCCAGTAAAGGATTTACATTTTATCCTTGAATTTTCGTTCAAGTTTTTGAAGAAGCGGTCTTGAGTAGAGAGCCTTCCTTGTGAAGGATCACTGATAACTTTTTATTCCTTCTTTATAAATATTGATGGGTGTGTTTGGATTTGGAATTGTGCAAAAAATTTTGATTCATTACTTGTGCAGTGTTTTCAGTGTTCCTATTATGAATTGTATCATTTTTTGCCATTAAACTGAATGATGAATTGTTAAATTTTTGTTCTTATTTCAGGAAAAAAAACTAGTAGAATATATTTTAAGTGTCTCCTTTGTCATATGTTCTTGGCTGCAAACTGACTGATTGCCTTTGCAATATTTTTCCAACTGCATCTTAATTGAGTACAGTAATTGTTTGCTTGGTTCCATTTATGCACAAAGGGGGAATTATTTTCAACACCACAGTAATGAAATTTTAATTTTGCAAAATCCAAAATAAAATATCTATGATGATGATATACCTGGTATTTTACAAATTGAAAGAGAAATAGAGTCGATATTTAGATTGAGCCCTACATTCAGTGCCACTCATTTGGTACATATGATGGATTTTATGTTAAATTGCTCATGGAAAAAAAAATACTGCAATATCATACAATAGACTACCATACAGTTGCACCTAATGGAGTATTGAGTGTAATAAATGTGTGCAATTTTTTTACGAGACAATTTCCCGGATCAGTGATTCATGGTGTGGAGTTGAATGCACTGACATGGTTTATATGTATTTATTCAGGGTAATGCCACCCGCTTCTGATAAATTATACTGTATGTTATTTTCAGTGTCCAGCATGAACTCAGACAAGCCTCAAATTTGAAATAATTTGTGTTGCAATCGCAAATATAAATTGAGCGTGTTCTCAAAAGCTTAATAAGTCAAGAATAATTGTACTCCTTCATAGTGTTCCCCAAAATTTTTCGCCCAAGGACTGAAAAATTTGCTGAACATTTTTCATGGACTGGCAAATTTCAAAAACGGAAGCTTTCTATACAGGCTAGCAAACTTACATAAGGATTTCACAAGCTCAAAAAAGTTTTGCTTGGAAGACTTCATGGCAGGTACTGTATTTCCAAAGTTTCTGTTTCTTGGTAAAGATTAAGTTGAGAAACAATGAAACAACTACAGGGAAATGTCTTTGAAAAATTTGAGAGATGGGCTTGAAAAGAGGTTTCTCAGAATTAAAAATTAAAATAATCTATTCCAGCAAATCAAAATGAGTCTGGACTTTGGAGTGTTATATAAGGAGAAAACCCAACTTTTATCTTTTACCAGATAATTTCAACTGCCATTGTATTCCCAATAAAGTTTCACATGTAGGTACTGGCAGACTTGATTGCAAATTTTGATAAATTTCCCCCGGACTGGCAAAAACGTTTCTGCATAAATTAGTCAGTTTGTGGACTTGGATTTGGAGAACACTACTGCCTCAGGCTTGGAGTATGCTAAAGCTCTTCAATAACATTTGCGATTTCTGTGCTTCCCTATGGCACATGTACCTTTTTCATAACTTGACAGAGACCTCAAACAACTTGACGTGTTCATCTCATTCTGGCGAATTGCATTTGACATAATCGCTTTGGAATATGGGATATAGTACTGTATTAAAAAATCATCCTTCGCCATTTGTCCTCTCATTTATTACATAAACGTATCCGCAATTTATTATGAGAATGTTCCGGATTTTTTTTTTTAGTAAGAGCTGGGCTATTTCAGGTTCAAAATTGCTGTCTGAAAGCAGCCTTGGGCATTCCATGGGTTCAATTCTGGGCTCGCCCTCTGTTTGCGATTCAAAAAGAGGATTCCTGGTATCACCAGGATGTTTGCCCCGCTGATTGGGGCCATTAAGTCATGAGGCCTGCTACTGTTCAAGGTAATAAAGACACTTGTCACAACATGCTTATCTCCTATTCCGGCTAATTTATTGCTGTTCGCTTTTTTTCTGGGGCCCCCTTATACCTTGTTCATCTCAAAAACAAATGAAATATTATTGGAATAAAAATCTGAGAGAAAAAGATTGGGGATTGATATATACAGCATTTGAAGGAATACAGCAATCAGATCCATCTTTCTTGTGGAAGTGCGTGTACAAATCCTTTTCGCTTGGATTTACTCAAAATAAATTAATTAGGCAGCATGGAAATTGCCAGGTCTTTTGAATTATGCTGATAATCTTCATCGCTGGAAAAATGTGATGCTCCATCGCTTGAAATAATTATTTAGACAAAAATTTAGACATTTCAGTGGAGTTTTCTCGGCATGTTGAATTTCAAACCTGAAATTAGACCGGAAGCTTTCAAAAAGTGAATAAAGTGAATCCTCAATAACTCAAACCAATCTGAGTTGAATTTTTACAAGTCCAATGGAAATCCGTTGGAAACAATGAATGAAAAATCCCAGTAACTTTCCCTCTCAAACCTCCATAAATCGAATTTTCTGAAGGCAATTTTGGCTATTATTTTGTCAACACAGGGAAGACAAAAGCAATAAAAAATGTAACTTTTGATAAACTTTGGAAAGAACTGAACAAATAATTGGGAGAACTAACTCTTGCATCAATTTCACCATCCTGCCAGCTCAGTTAAAAAGCAGTTCAAGGCCCAGAATAGAATATTAACAATTGCAAATTCCCCTAAAATTTTTCTTTTTTTTTACCCCAACAAAAATGCTTGTTTACCTATACAATAACTCGAAAAATCCCCAACTCCAAGTGTTCCACTATAGCCTCTTGAAGATCGACATTAAGATTTATGACTGTATCATGCACTTCGTGATAAAACTCGGTATGCGTTCTTTTTCTTTATTGGAGTAAAACAAAAGGTGGAAAAGTAGACTGGACTTTGATTAATGTACTGTTGCGTTGACACCGAGGCGACTTTCGTCGAAAACTGCCGCGGTTCTTGGTGCTACTTTCTCGCACTTTTGTCCCAGAGTTGTTGCCGGAAGCCCCCCCAACAGCTCCTAATTGATTTCCCCTCTCACGAAAAAAAAAATGAATCGGGAATGATGATGAAAATGATGATGGGAGTGTCGATTCATTATATGGGAAGAACAAAAATGTGTATTTCTTCGTTCCTATACAGTGGGACTCCATCTCGTTCTCGTTGTTGCCGAGACTTTTTTCGAAACATTTTCATTGTAGTCCATGTTCAACAATATTTTTGATCACTGTTTATATAAATGAAATTTTGGGAGTGATGATGAAGAAGATGATGATTTTGTTCCGAGTAACAGTGCAGTATTTTTGATTTTTTTTAATCTTAATTATATCAGAAGAAGAAAAATGTATATGTCCTGGTCAATTTAGTACAGTGCGTGAGATTTAATTTCTTCTTCGTGCTTCAGAAGCTGATGTGGTCAACAATTTTTGCAAAAATGAAATGACCAGAATTTTTTAGAAATATGGTATGAAATTTCCGAAATATTTCACTCGTGGAGTGATATTCTTATCGTTTTGTACGTAATTTTAGCATAATGGAGTTTTTCCGGCTCAAGTTTTCTGCAGCAAAAATCTGCAGAAAACCCTGCTCAGCTTAAAAAAAAATAATCGTTCAAAATAAATGGAAAGTATTTTCTTTTATTTTTGAAGGAATTTGTGCTTTCCTGCTCTGAAGTGATTAAAATGTCATTGAGTGGATTTGGGTTTGGTGGGAAGGGGGGTTTGGTTGTGGAAATCTTGAGTGAACCTTGTGAACGCTGAAATGCGGCAAATCAAGTGTTCTGTTTATTCATTCATAAATGGAAAGACTTGATCAGCTGGGAATCTTGACCATAACTTTCAAAAATGAGCATATTTCACTGTTTACTTCGCTTGCCGTATAGTTCTCATACATTTAATAATCGATAATAACGACGCAGAAAATACCGATGATGATTTTGGGAGATTTTCAAACCAATTTTCAAGATTAATTCTTGAAAGAAATCTTTTACAAATTTTTAACAACATTTTGGAATGGATCATCACCTGCAGGTCAATTGTTCAACGTATTTTATTACAGTGTCGTGTTTGTGAGGATGAAATTTTGGTACAATTTTCTTTCTGGAGTGATTTTCTTATCACTTTCGGCGGCATGTGATGTAATCGTAGTTGATTTTTTCTGGCTCGAATTTTTCTGAAGCATCTGGAGGGAAGACAGAAAGTTGCTCAGTTCCAAGTACATTGAAATGCTTGATCAACTACAATTACAGCATATGAGATTTTCGTACGTCAGGATTTTAAATCGTCCAGCAAAGCAAATAACGGACTATATGACACATACAAAAAAATCAGTAATTATCCTGGGAGAGTGTTCCAACATTAAACTTCAAGCATTCATTTTTGGAAGTACTGTACACCTTTTTTAGATTTTCATACTGTATGATATAGTTGACTGATGGATCATTTCCAAGTTAATTTTGCAATGGTG
>CAJPEX010003369.1:0-29523 GCA_905338405.1 Notodromas monacha
AATTGTCTCCCAATTTAAACTGATTCCAATCATTATATTTATTTATTTATATTTATTTATATTATTTATATTTATATTTTTATTTATATTATTTATATTTATATTTTTATTTATATTTATTTCAATACAATATGGACTTTTGGGGAATTTAATACTGATACCTCTGTACAGTACATAGAACTGTTGGTTTTAAAAATAATATTCAAGTGAGAAAGAGAGAAGGAAGTCCCTCTCTGCTGGAGCTAATTTTTTTAATTAGCTAAATGGATGGTAAATTGGTGAGAGAAATGCCCAAAAACGTTGCTTACATCAATTTTAGGGTTGGAAATATCTGTTCTTTTAATTTGACCTGAAATGTATTTGCAGTTTTATAACAAACTGTCCCTATGTCGAGTCAGTGTCCTCATGCTGGGCTTTTTTATTAATTTTTTAGGATAAAAAAGTGTCCCCATGTCGAGTTGTCTGCAGTTTGAGGTGTCCGCATGTGGGGGTCTCACTGTTTATTAAA
This sequence comes from Notodromas monacha, assembly GCA_905338405.1. Classification (NCBI taxonomy): domain Eukaryota; kingdom Metazoa; phylum Arthropoda; class Ostracoda; order Podocopida; family Cyprididae; genus Notodromas; species Notodromas monacha. Next base: position 509 of record CAJPEX010003369.1, read on the forward strand.
TCAGCACTTGCTTCATTATAAAAAATTGCTTCATTATAAAACTTTCATCAAGGGTAATTACCAGTATGGTTTCACCCATGCAATCATGTATTACAGAAATTATAATATTTTTCGGTGAAAACCTGATCTATGGTTTATTAGGTTATGATATATTTCAAGGGAAGAAAAGAATCATGGAACCAGCTGCGTAAGTCACATGTTTTCCTCTGTAGGTGAAAGTAAGGCAACGGAAATTCTGATCGGCGCCGATTTGTTCTATGCTTTATGTTCTTTTATTCAAATACAAGTTTATTTTGTTTCAAACTTGCATTAAAAATCCTTTTACAGCCAAGAAAAATTGGGTTATGTGTCTTATAGGGGTACGATTTTTGGGGAAATTCAACATAAAAAAACAAGTTGGGTGTCGTTGAGTAAAAATGGTATTTGATTATTTTCACGTTAGCACAGTAATATTCGAACCCTCTTCTTAAAACTCCAAAAGTAGTTCAGGTATCTTAACGTCTTCAAGTCAACACAGTAAAGAAACCTGCAGAAAAAATTGACTTGTCAATAAGCCTAGAGTGTAACTGTATACAGTACAGTAGTTGCGAATATATTTCGATTCTTCAATTTGAGACACGGTTAATTGTGTAGCAAATTGTATAGTTCTATATGTTGCCCCCAGATCATCGTTTTTCAATAGTTGATAGGCCTTGATACTCGTATACGTGAAGTTAGTGCCCGTAAAAATTTGTTCAGTGATTTCTTTTTTAAATAAAATTGGAATTAAATGTTGTACTGTATGTAACTCCAATGCCGTGCAACGAGTAAAAGACAATAAGTCAAAGTTGGAAAATGTATATTAGCTAGCTAGAATGTCTAAAAAGCGATTCCTTCAGAAGATTCAGAAGAGCTTTTCCCAATACGGTATTATACAGTACAGGGTTAAAACGATATCCAGCAACTCTTCGCTTCGAACGGCAAGACTTCAATCCACTATTCTTCGACATTGAGTACGAAATTTAAAAACTGTCATTTCATAATTTAGGAAGCCTTCACGGAGAGGCTAACGAAGCATGAAATGATCATGCTTTTTCCGCAACGCTTCAATCATTGCAAAATTATTTTAACATAATCTTACAATTATTCCCCGGAGCATGACGCGATGAAAATGCTTTTTAAAAATTCGTCACGCAGAATTAGAAAACAAAGAGCCCAACCAAAAAGGAAAAGTGGAGCACGGGGATGACTCTTTTACTTAATTTAAAAAAAAAAGATTAATGCTTTCTTATACTATTCGGTACATTTTTTGACACGCCTTTTGGTCGGTCGCGGTCTTTTCCAAACGGCGCGTGCAGCCTTTCGGTTTCTCGTCTATCGGGAATCGTATATTCAGGACGTGCGCCACGGACCTGGCCCAGATTTTTTCCGAGTCTTCCGGGGTAAGCAAGCGTGGACGGGCCGCCGCCGCAGAGCGATAGGCGAACAGTGTGGTAGACCCCCGGCGCTACCGACTGCAGCCGCCTTCACCGCTAACTTCTCCGGCGGTCGGTCGGTCCGGCTTTGTGGTCGTCCGCGTGCTGGCGCCTTTGGTGAGGAGAAGACCGTTAATTCGTCGGCGGACTGCCGCCACTGTGGCGTCCGTGATAAGGTATTTATGCCAACATCAGGCCGCGTCTGCGCATGTGATGCACAAGCTCAGTTGATGTCCAGTGAATGTATCAATGATGGGGTGGAGAGTGTGTACGCAAAATCCGATGCGATTGCTGAACATCTCTCACCGTATTTTAAAGGCCAATTTATTTTAAGAAAGAAGAAAAAAGGTGGCTGACTGTATTCCGGAGATTTCCTTGGAAGAAAGGCAGACTGTATAATATATGTGGTACCATGAAATTTGAACCTAATCCATTGCCAAACTAGGGTTGAATTGCAAAGCAGTCAAATTACGAGGCGCACTTCATTAAATTAAGAAAATATTAGTACAAGAATACGAAAAAATTGGCCAAAGCAGGTCGAATTAAGGGGCAAGGTTCACACTGCAAGTCAACCTCCCTGCAAATTTTACCGTCAAATTGCGGGAGGTCAAATTGCAAGGTACCACCTGTACAGTATTGAGAGGAACTTCAACCATCCATGCTGCTTGCATAAACTACTTTTTGACTATCCGTACCCAAATGTTGGCTCATTTCAAGGAAACAAAGCAGCTTGATTTATTTTTATTTAACAAACATGGTTAAATTGTTTTCTATTATCTGAAAATGATAAATATTGTATACAATTTTGATTTTTTATGCCCAAAACTTCTGGGTAATATCTTGAAGAATTATTCAACGTCATAGTAATATGTTTTTCGAATTTTTTTTCTTGACTCTTTGGGAGTTAAGACAAGGCTTTGGTTAAGCGAAGGACCATTTCCAATGTAGAAGATTCAGCTAAATGCTGAGGAATTTCGAAATGACGAGATTCTTCTGAATCTCGCAGTATAGTTTGTATATTTTCCTTCCTCAAAAAGAGTCCCAAGAGTTTAAAGACGTGATCCTTTTGGTTGAAGTCGTTCAAATCTGATTCTAGTAACACTCTTGACCGAAGCTTTACGTCATGAATTTGACTCCCGGATAAAGTAACATAAACATTTTAATGATCTTCATCAATAATAGTCCCGCACGCATAAAAAGAACATAGGACCATGAAAATTCCCCCCAGCCAACCTTGGTTAACTCGTTCAAGTTCGTTCACAAGGCTGAACTCAGAATGCCCTTGTTTTTTTTGTTTTTTTCGGTTAACACTCCACGTTTGTGATGGGGAAAACGTCTAATGGAAACCCATGCAAACTTTTATTGAACTATCAATGCGAAGAACCGATTTTGTTTCTGAATTTTGGGGACAAGGATGAATATTTTCAGGAAATAAAGGGGGTTTGTATTTTCTGAGTGTATAATCAAATACCGCTTTTACACGCGCATAGGCCATAAAAAAATGCTAAGAACCGATTTTGTTTCTGAATTTTGGGGACAAGGATGAATATTTTCAGGAAATAAAGGGGGTTTGTATTTTCTGAGTGTATAATCAAATACCGCTTTTACACGCGCATAGGCCATAAAAAATGGTTAAAAACGCGGTTACAAGTTGGAAAATTCGCGATAAAATACGGCGAAAAACCGTATACGTGACGTATACATGTCACGTTTACGTTTTTTCGCCGTAAACGATGATGAGTTCTTTTTTTTTTCCTAAGAAAAGTGTTTGAATGAACAGTAGGTCGCTCAGCAGTCTCACCTTTCCGACGAATGCTCGAGATAATGTAATTCAGTAATGTGTATACGGAAATTACAAAAATTTCCCTTTAAATTTTCGCATTTTCCATCCAAAACACGGAACGCAGCAGCAGGTGCAAAGTTTAGACGGCTAATTATCGACGCTTTAGGATTTTTTAACGAGCTAATTTACTAGTGAAAATATATTCAAATAGCCTAAACTTGTTTCTCGAAATCCGGGTGAGCCGCTCAAAAGCGGAGTATATTTTGTCACGAAACGAAAATATGACCCAGCGTTCCTCTGTTTGAAATTAAGTTAAAATCTTGTAGCTTTCTCCGGATTTTTAAGCAAAAGGGCTATATCAGTGTTAAAGATCTGAAAAAATTGCGAAATCTTAGGTCGAACGCAGCATTATTCTTAAGCATACTTAATCAGAATATTCTGGAAATAGAGTGCGCAAAAATTACACTTATTTTTCAGCGTGTGAACTTGTCAATTTCGCAATGAGTCCTTATAGTTTTAAACTTCGCACGAAGAAAATATCTTAGACGTTAATCCAATAAAAAAAATGTTGTATGGGAAGAAATTCGCATTGAATGCTCATTCTAAAATAAATCTCGAGCCGATGGCTAATGTGTAATAAACATGTATTATCCACAACTCTGCAAAACTGTCTTTCGTTTAACCCTGCTCAGCAAAAGAAACAAGAGTTAACCCAGAAGCAGAAGTTGTTGTTGAATCATTCAGAATTCTTTCGATATTACGGTATCTGAGTTTGGTAGTTGCGCAAAAAAACAAAAAAGCTTTCGTGAGTGTATTTTTCCTCGCCTTCGATGTTGCGTTTGATTCTGCTTGAGGCCTGACTTGCGCTCCTAAAAAATGGAATAAGCTCATATTCGGAAAATCCAGAATGATTTCTGGCATCATCTGCTTTCGGAGGCTTAAAAAAAAAGACTTCCGGAATGTATGAACGATTTTTTATTNCTTCTTCTGAAGATGGAGTACGTTTTCTCGGCTCCTTTCAGCGTGTCTTTGACAGCGAACAAATCATTTGTGAATTTACAGTTTCATAAAGCTCGTCACAAGCTGCGTCCACCACAAAAGCTGCATCTATTCTTAATCAACGATTTCTCACTGGAATATAAATGCCATGGATTCTCACGGCTTATGCATACATGCCCTGGAAAAATGGTCAGAGTTTCTTTCTGAACTCTGTTCAATGTTTCGGCGTAATTAATTTTACTTTCTGATTACAATTATGCTGTGAAAATTTAATTCGGTATGCCTTGTGTGAAGGTGTGAAGCAATTTATTATCCTGTTCCACCTGATTGAACAAACGTCAATGGGACGCAATCTATTGCAAATTTCAGTCCGAGGAATCAGAAAGAGCCTTTCAAAATTGTCAAGGAAATTTTCCATCCTCGAAAATACTTCTGGTGAATTATTCTGCGATATTCGTTGGAATCACATCTGAAATGGCAATCTTTCGATCACCAGCGACACATTCGGACGCACTTGCATTTACGAAGGCATATAATGTAGTGTTTTTGACGTTCTTCATTTCTTGCTTCCTTTCTTTTATTTATTTCGAAGCGATTTTGATATTACTTTATGGATAAGAAAGTGGAACGGCATTTTCTCTTTAGAAATAATTTTTAATTACAAAAGAAAAACTTTTTGAAGGGGAGGGAGTAGGGTTGGCTATAAATGTCGTAGAACTAATAATGTAAACTTATCTGGATAATTCCGAACCTTTCTGATGACTTTAATTATTTGCCTTTGATAGTTTGGACTTTGGAGCGTAGATGAGAATTATTGTGATAAGGGATTTCGCAATCACCGAAGAACACCGAAGACACTCCGAAGCAAGAACAATCTACGTAATCAATCGAGAGACAAATCAAGAGCTCTGAAGGGCTTATTTTTCACCATAAGGCGCAGATTAGCTTCAAATTAGTCAGTTAATATAATGGTATTTTTGGTGTCTGGAACAGATCAACCATTCCGTTCATAGGCATGCAACTTAGCAATGCATTACTCGATATGACAAGACTTTCCATTAAAATATATCGTCTGCTGTTGACCGAGACACCAACGCTCAGTAATTCGCATTCCATCGAAAACATCTGCCTAAAATTGCGGATGTTTCTCACTCGAAGCTTTGGAAAAGTACTCGTTGGAACTGGATGCCGCTGCTCAAAATGCAGCTACGATGATTGCTGGTGCGTAAATAGGAAATATTCCCAAGAATAATCAGACGTCCTGGTCAGAGATGAATCGGTGAGTTCGTCGCCGAATCTGCTGCGGTATGCATTCCAAAACCGAGCGATTATTTTGCGGTCGGAATGACAAAGCGTGCAATCAACGCTGACCCGCAAAAATTCCGTTGAAAACGCGAGACCTTCTGTTTGTTCTTCTGCGGACAGGTTGATCACCCCCTTCATTTCTTTACTTTTTTTTTATTGGAACATATAGCTTTCACCTGCTTTCGTCGGCGGCACGTTTTCTTCATTAGCGAGTTTCTGCTTAATGCTTGCCAGTCGTTGTTTTTAAACTTGACGTCATGATGGATATAACGTGATTGATATAACGACATAACGTGTATTTCACCTGCTTTCGTCGGCGGCACGTTTTCTTCATTAGCGAGTTTCTGCTTAATGCTTGCCAGTCGTTGTTTTTAAACTTGACGTCATGATGGATATAACGTGATTGATATAACGACATAACGTGTTTAATCAATTTCTATGCAGCATTTTGAAAGTTGCGCTTTCAGTTATCTCTCTATTTTCATGCTTTTTTTGACTGAGTTATATTCCCAATATGCCCGAAATGAGAGTTTCTATTATTTTGCCACGATCCTGGTAAGGGTACAATTATCTTCGAAATGCAATAAAATGCGAAGTGTACACATAAAGTAGGAATTCTTACGGTGATGAATTCTCCGAATATAATTATTATCTAAAAACGATTGAGATCGACACAGAGAGCAATTTCGTTAGTTCGTCCGTTGTGTACTTCGCAGCAAAGGAAAAACTAAAGATTCAGGTATAACAGCCATTTTTTTTCTGCTATAATTCTTTCATCCTGTCGCTTTATTCAGAATACTTATATATTTTACCCTGGTCTTACGGGCAATGCAGGTAATCGTGGCTAAGCAGGAAAATAAGTAGATTTTTGTCTTATACTCACGACGAAGAATCTAGTGTGACAGAAATGTTTCTCTTCTCTTTCAATTCCAGTGTAAACACCAGAGCATATACAGATTTACTGCATATAGATGTGGTATAATTCTTCTTGTGAGCCCCTTATTTAATTAATTTTGCTTATCTTGCTGAATTAATTTTGAATGAAATTTCGCGTAATTATGTCATAAAGGGAATAAATTTATGCCCGTAATGTTAATTTAAGACAGTTATGCACGTTCTGGATTATTATCAAATTTTTGCAATAATAGGCCACTCATCAATTTGGAGGGACATTTCAAGAAATAGATAGAATGCATCTTCCGAAATATCGAAATTTGTCGGGAAATGATCATCTTACATAAGACAAAAAACCGGAACTTCTTTGAATTATTTACGTTAAGATATACCGTATTATAATCAGATGCGCGGATTTCATTCGGTTGGAGTTGGTTGGTTGAAAAAGCCAAATTTTCCGTTGTTTCCCACTTTTGCAGCTTCCTAAATTTCATTTTTTCCCCAACGTTTGTTTGCAAGACTATTTAAGCAAAAGTGAGAAGTTTGCTTGTGAATTCATACAGACTAGGGTATTTGAACAATTAATATTGTTTATTTCCCAACCTTTTAATGAATCACTCGAGATCTTCCAGATACTGTACAGTATTCTAAATTGTCGTAGATATTCTGTGATATGGTTTCGTAATTTTTGCCTGGACAGTTCTGGCCCCAGCAGAGCGTTGATCGTAATCAGCATTTTGAAAAATATGTATCGACGTTTTCAACTTTCAATCTTTTGCAACTTTTCTTGTACTGTACTCCATACCTAAGTTTGCTCGCGCGTGGATTCACCCCAGCTCATATGTCGTTGCGGAGAAATGAGGGCAGTCGCTGAACAACAAATTTTAGGTAGCGGATTTTGGAATTCGGCAGACGTGAGTCAGTCGTCGTCGTCGTCGTCGTCGACAGACACACACGCAGACAAAACCCACGTGGAAATCATTCGCCCGGTCCGACGATTCGTGTCGTATAGCAAAATAAAAAAGAACAGAGACAAGTACTTCTTGTGCCCGAGCAACGAACCCTCTGGCTGTCAGCCCGGTGTCACACTTGGCAATGCTCGTCTCCTCTTGCTTCGTAGTAATCGAGCCGCGCGCGCGGTGGAGCCTCACCGAGGCAACGAGAGCGAATTTCTCGCTCATCGTCAGCTCACTGACACGCAACTATATATACTGCTGGGGGAATAGGATCGAAGGAAAAGAAGACGACGACGAGAGNAAAAACTTTTTGAAGGGGAGGGAGTAGGGTTGGCTATAAATGTCGTAGAACTAATAATGTAAACTTATCTGGATAATTCCGAACCTTTCTGATGACTTTAATTATTTGCCTTTGATAGTTTGGACTTCGGAGCGTAGATGAGAATTATTGTGATAAGGGATTTCGCAATCACCGAAGAACAGCAAAGACACTCTGAAGCAAGAACAATCTATGTAATCAATCGAGAGCCAAATCAAGAGCTCTGAAGGGCTTATTTTTCACCATAAGGCGCAGGTTAGCTTCAAATTAATCAGTTAATATAATGGTATTTTTGGTGTCTGGAACAGATCAACCATTTCGTTCATAGGCATGCAACTTAGCATTACTCGATTACAAGACTTTCCATTAAAATATATCGTCTGCTGTTGACCGAGGCACCAACGCTCAGTAATTCGCATTCCATCGAAAACATCTGCCTAAAATTGCGGATGTTTCTCACTCGAAGCTTTGGAGAAGTACTCGTTGGAACTGGATGCCGCTGCTCAAAATGCAGCTACGATGATTGCTGGTACGTAAATAGGAAATATTCCCAAGAATAATCAGACGTCCTGGTCAGAGATGAATTGGTGAGTTCGTCGCCGAATCTGCTGCGGTATGCATTCCAAAACCGAGCGATTATTTTGCGGTCGGAATGACAAAGCGTGCAATCAACGCTGACCCGCAAAATTCCGTTGAAAACGCGAGACCTTCTGTTTGTTCTTCTGCGGACAGGTTGATCACCCCCTTCATTTCTTTACTTTTTTTTTATTGGAACATATAGCTTTCACCTGCTTTCGTCGGCGGCACGTTTTCTTCATTAGCGAGTTTCTGCTTAATGCTTGCCAGTCGTTGTTTTTAAACTTGACGTCATGATGGATATAACGTGATTGATATAACGACATAACGTGTAATTTCTATGCAGCATTTTGAAAGTTGCGCTTTCAGTTATCTCTCTATTTCCATGCTTTTTTGACTGAGTTATATTCCCAATATGCCCGAAATGAGAGTTTATATTATTTTGCCAAAATCTTGGTAAGGGTACAATTATCTTCGAAATGCAATAAAATGCGAAGTGTACACATAAATTAGGAATTCTTACGGTGATTAATTCTCCCACTTTAATTATTATCTAAAAAATGATTGAGATCGACACAGAGAGCACTTTCGTTAGTTCGTCCGTTGTGTACTTCGCAGCAAAGGAAAAACTAAAGATTAAGGTATAACGGCCAATTTTTTCTGCTATAATTCTTTCATTCTGTCGCTTTATTGAGAATACTCATATATTTTACCCTGGTCTTACGGGTAATGCAGGTAATCGTGGCTAAGCAGGAAAATAAGTAGATTTTTGTCTTATACTCACGACGAAGAATCTAGTGTGACAGAAATGTTTCTTTTCTCTTTTAATTCCAGTGTAAACAACAGAGCAAATAAAGATACACTGTATATAGATGTGGTATAATTCTTCTTGTGAGCCCCTTATTTAATTAATTTTGCTTATCTTGCTGAATTAATTTTGAATGACATTTCGCGTAATTATGTCATAAAGGGAAAAATGTATGCACCTTAATGTTAATTTAAGGCCATTTAAAAACAGTTATGTACGTTCTGGATTATTATTAAATTTTTGCAATTATAGGCCACTTATCAATTTGGAGGGACATTTCAAGAAATAGATAGAATGCATCTTCTGAAATATCGAAATTTGTCGGGAAATGATCATCTCACATGAGGTGAAAAGCCGGAACTTCTTTGAATTATTTACGTTAAGATATACCGTATTATAATCAGACGCGTGGATTTCATTCGGTTGGAGTTGGTTGGTTGAAAAAGCCAAATTTTCCGTTGTTTCCCACTTTTGCAGCTTCCTAAATTTCATTCTTTCCCCAACGTTTGTTTGCAAGACTATTTAAGCAAAAGTGAGAAGTTTGCTTGCGAATTCATACAGACTGTATTTAAACAATTAATATTGTTTATTTCCCATCCTTTTAATGAATCACTCGAGATCTTCCAGATACTGTACAGTATTCTAAATTGTCGTAGATATTCTGTGATATGGTTTCGTAATTTTTGCCTGGACAGTTCTGGCCCCAGCAGAGCGTTGATCGTAATCAGCATTTTGAAAAATATGTATCGACGTTTTCAACTTTCAATCTTTTGCAACTTCTCTTGTACTGTACTCCATACCTAAGTTTGCTCGCGCGTGGATTCACCCCAGCTCATATGTCGTTGCGGAGAAATGAGGGCAGTCGCTGAACAACAAATTTTAGGTAGCGGATTTTGGAATTCGGCAGACGTGAGTCAGTCGTCGTCGTCGTCGTCGTCGACAGACACACACGCAGACAAAACCCACGTGGAAATCATTCGCCCGGTCCGACGATTCGTGTCGTATAGCAAAATAAAAAAGAACAGAGACAAGTACTTCTTGTGCCCGAGCAACGAACCCTCTGGCTGTCAGCCCGGTGTCACACTTGGCAATGCTCGTCTCCTCTTGCTTCGTAGTAATCGAGCCGCGCGCGCGGTGGAGCCTCACCGAGGCAACGAGAGCGAATTTCTCGCTCATCGTCAGCTCACTGACACGCAACTATATATACTGCTGGGGGAATAGGATCGAAGGAAAAGAAGACGACGACGAGAGACAACAACCTCGTTTTCCATCGACACTGACCTGAGACAGTTTTCACGCAGACCCGTTCAAAGGACAGGAGAGCGAGACTGCTCAGCGAGAGGAAATCGCGCGCGCGTGAGACGCGACCCCCGCATAGGTCGAACTCGAAAGATATATACAGTACATTAGATTCCATTTGTCAACAACAACGAAAACGAAAGGGATTCGTGCCCAAGTAAGAATAATGCCAAATTGAAACCCGTCAATTGGTGTATAAACTTTGTTATATGATTATTATTTTTCATTTTCATTTTTCATCTTCGATCAATGGAAAATTCTGACCCCCCACCCTCTCCCTCTGCTATAGCCTTGACGGCACTTGAATTAAATTTATTTCTGGTCGATTATAGTCATGCATGGACCTGTTCATTTTTTTGCAAATTTACCAGTAAACAAGCCTGATTATCGTGTTTTCTTCCATCAGGGGGAGAAAACAAACAGTGTTGGTTTCCTATGATTGCAATTTTTTCTGAAAATAATATCCGCTATGGAATTGAAAGGTTGATAGTTGACCTCTTTTTCCGATTTTAACAGAAATGTTTGTCTAATTTTAATTTTAGCAGCCCTTTTCTGGAAAGAGTTCTATAGATTTTGCGATAGCTTTACAACCAAGAAGCTTCAGAAACTTTCCAACACACAAAAGAAGATTTGATTCGAGCGGGATGATGGAGAAAATATCACGGAATCAATATCGAAATAGCTCATGATTTTCCGAACCAACACAGTACTTATAGCATACAGTTCAGCACATTACCGCCAGGTTGCACCCTGTCCTTTCTAAGAAAAAATGTCAACATCAAACAATTTTTAAAACGTACATTTCAAAGGCCTCGTAGATTATTTAAAAAAAATTGAATCCTTCCAGAAAGAACGGGTATTTTGATTAAAATGGTGAGCATTTTTGTTGAATGAGAGATCGTTATCTTTTGGAAATTTTGAATTGCCGTTTTCCTAAATGTAGAAAAATTTAGTGCCAACTTGAGAATTTTTCGTTTTTCATTGTGCGATTTTTAGGAAATCTACAATCTCGGAATTCGCAGAATACTGTAATTGACTAAAGCATCAAAAGCGCAAGCTGCTGAATTTTCTTTTATTTGTCAAGAGACTTGACTAAGCCTGAAGAAGCAAAAGCGACGAAGAATTTCCATCGAATTTTAGTTTATCCTTCATCAACAGCGATGTAAACAGACAAAGGTGGCTTGAACAAAAATCTGAAAGAATAAGTAATGGAAAATTCCGGGTTTGAAATTATTCAAACACGGACGCTCAAACTTCTCAGAATGAAAGTTGATTCGCACCTAATTAATAATAAAGTCTACGAACCCGCGCAATATTTACAGTTTCCGCGGAAATTTGAGTTTTTCGTGGCTGACCAACTCGCAAGTACACGGTAAAATCGCCCCCACATTTCCCACCCCTCACTTACCCGACAACAGGAAATGGTGAGCGAAACCGTGGGAATGCCTTTTCTACGTCACTTTGTCTCTTGTCACTGAAACACGAGCAAATTTGCAAGTCTGTTTCGTACGAAGGGGGAAAGAATTGATGATCCTAGGCGAGAATTGTTTTCGGAGCGCCAAAAAGAACAACATTTTTGAAGCGACGCGGACGAGAGAGTCGTTCCAGCACTATAGTTGAGCCTCCCTCGATGTCGATTTCAAGATAGATCATTAGGGTTATTCAATCAGGATTTGCTAAGAAAACCACGAAGTTCGCAAAAAAAAGACAGTCTTTGTTTATTTTTGTACAAGAAAGAGAGAAGCTGTTTTTGAGAATTTGCCAGGATAAATAAGAACCTTGAGATGCCGTATTTCTGGGTAGACGTGACTCACACCCCAGTTCTTCAAATTCTTGACGCTACCCTTTTGTGCAACGGAGTGAGAAATTAATTACTGCGAAATACCGAAAAAAAAAGAAAGAAACGGAAGACTATCGATAACTATATGAAAGATCTGGTCTCTCGACAACTAAGAATCTGCCATCAAGTTAGCTTATTCACCAAATTTATGCGGTTCCGATTGCTTTCAAGCTGAATCATATCTTACTGTGAATAAAAAAAAAAGCCTTTTCGAAGACGCAAATTTACAAACGTATGTTTGTCAGACCGGCGCTATACCCATCGATGAAAATTATAACGGAATTGAACAAATTTCTACACAGTCATATTTAATCCCTCCATGGGCAAATATGAAAAACTAAAGTATCTTTGCAGGAAATGGGCAACAAATCTTATTGCAATGTTTCAATGAAGTTGATGTTGTTTTGTTCAATAAATTTTCTTGCGAGTGATGCGAAGCAGGTTGCCACATAATTTTAAATACAAAACAAGAAAAAAATTGAAGAGGCCACAGATTCAATTGGGGATAATTTTGGGGGAAAATGAAGAGACGACTTCCGCTAAGTCTAAGAATATATTCTATAGTGAATTGTATTATCGTTGATTCAAACTCAGAAGCTTGGATAACGCATACACTGCATTTTTTTCCGATGGGTTTGAAAGAAGGATTAATCAGTCTGAAAACTTGAGCGAAGTCAATTGAAAGTACATTAACCACATTCAAGTCAAGTCTACTATAATGAGATTATATCAAAAAGTTCTTTAGATCATTTTTTCCGATGGGTTTGAAAGAAGGATTAATCAGTCTGAAAACTTGAGCGAAGTCAATTGAAAGTACATTAACCACATTCAAGTCAAGTCTACTATAATGAGATTATATCAAAAGTTCTTTAGATCCATAATTCCGCGGCATAAAATTTAAATCCTTGCTACAGTAATATTCCTTCAAGTTAAAATCAAGCAAACATGATTTCTTTGATTCAGATTTTTAACGAGATAAACCAAGAATTGTGTTCGTGAATTCAGAGTTCATGGTCAATCAGCCAATAAGAGAGTTTCTCAAAAAAAAAATTTAACACTAGTCGAAGATCTGCTTTCTTTGCCGCCAACATGCTGCTCATTTTTGAGTAGATAAATCCATACCAATCCTTGTTAACTTCCGAAACTTCCTCAGCATAATTTCCTGAAATTCAAACACATCTTGGGTTTTATATTGCCCCATGTATATATTCGGGACTGCTCGTACTGTACTTGTGCAGATTATAGGTACCCGTTCTTTCCTTTTTTTTTCTTCCTGCCACTTGGTTCATCAAGCAATCGGCCATCAGGAAAATTCATTTTTTCGTCTGATGCCCAAATGATTTTTTCACGGAGATCATGAAAACATTTTTTGGCAAGAATCTCGAACATAATGCCGTCAACAGAACTTATGTTAGACGTAAGAGAATGAGACCAGTAAGGATCCTACACAGTTATACACTAGTGATTTAACATATATTTTACCGGAAAGGAGAAAGAAGGCCCTCTATAGGCCAATATGTGCGATCTTAAACCTTGTACATTGTAAAAAAAAAATTCAAACGTGAACTACTCGAAATTGTACGATAGGAGAGCCGCATTTCTTCAGTCTTGATTCTCTTGAATGATGAGTTGTTATGAAGAAAATACAGTGTATTGCACTAAAAGTTAGGGCAATCACTTGGAATGGTAAAACACATGGGTTATTTTTTACTTGTACAGCTTGACATTTGAATCTTGAAGTGCTGCATGCTTAAGAATTGGGTACGAATAAACGTTGAATGACTCGATACATGATCCATGTACAGGTGGTACCTCGCAATTCGATGGTCGAATTTGCAGGGAGGTTGACTTTCAATTCGACCCTTGCCCCCGCAATTCGACCTCCTTTTTCCATTATTGTTGCGCTTTTGTACTTATATTTTTTTTAAATTTCGCAGAGTGTCTCGCAATTCAACCCTAGTTCGGCAACGGAGTCGGGTCGAATTGCGAGGTACCACCTGTACTCTGTAAAGTACTTCAAATTATACACATATTTTTGAGCACATAATTAAAAAAAACAGAACAGGCATAATTATTTAAAAACGCCGAAGTACATTAGTATTCGTAATCTCTCCGGAAAAAAGAAAATTGTAACGTCGACAACTCGGAATTACATAAAAATTATGGACACTGGAAGTACGAAGTGATTAACGCCGTAGGTATCAGGAACATTACAGCTTGAGAGCTGTATTTATGGGGAAAAATCGTAAGAGCAAGCAATTCTACAAACAAAAATGTTGAGGGTTATGAACCGATTCCATGCTATTTAGTATTTACATCATTGTTCTGTCGGGTTGCCTTGATTTATAAAGGGAGCGAGCATAGCGATGCAATGGGCCCCGCAAATCGAAGTAAATCGAGGGTTTATTTTCTGCTGCAAAAATGGTAAATGCCGACCACACACACCCTTGAGGTTGCATCAAGAAAAAAGGAGAGTTCCGCCAAAAAAGAAAAAATATTGCAAAACGCCCACAATTTTTTATTCGATAAAATATAAACAATGGCGCCAAGTGATGAAATTGTTTCAATAAAAATGTAACTGCATCGTCCTCTCGCAAATATCAGACTTAACATCCTTTCAAGCTGGTGCACTTAATGTCTTGAAAATATTCATGGTCCATTTGCAGCACTTCTAGTTAATAATCCAATTTTTCTCACTCCATGTCCATGAGCAATTTTTTAACAAATGATGCCCCAAACGAACACCCAATTACTGTATTCTCATTCGTATAAAATTACTGGAATTCAAGAACTTTCTTGTTTCAAAAACATTTTACCTAGAAACAAATTTCTGAAAATCCATCTCTTCCTGTGTAAAAATTTCGTATGAGGATTTTTCTTCAAGCAATTTTTTAGAATGGAACCGATTGTACTGCAAAGTTACGAGAGCGAGATCACTGTTCTTTTCTTTTTCATTTTTGGCATAAAATAGCATTAAATAGGACGAATGTTCGAATACAGTTTACATTTCAAGTATTGTACATTAACAAAGTTCAATACTGACGTTTTTCTAGAAAGCTACATTCAAAGATGAAGACGAACCTTTCTGTAAGTTATATCGCTGCGTTTTACGTTCACCATTGCACTACCGATGGGATCTCAACACTTAATTTGATGGCTCGTTTTCCAAATCAAGAATCAACGACTGGCTCGAAATCGATCTCTGGATGAAATTTTCCTCCCCGTCATGGAAGCTTGAAAGTAACGAGAGCAGGAATCATCACCATACTTCGTCTCCTTTTCAATGCTCTTCGAGGCCTCAACTCACCTCATTTCCGTCGAATTTTGCGGAACAGTTCTTCCTATTGTTTGAGATAGGTTATCTGATGGTGTCTGATCATTTGCGTAAAATTGCAGCGAGCCGCTTCAGCATGTCCACATGAAGCCACACACACAAAAATAAATCAAATGAAAAGATCGAAAAAGCAACACGGAGCATACGGCCATAGTTTTATCACTCCGCACGCACAAGAATACAGCATTTCCAAGCCTCATCACCAACAAGCTCATCGAAGAACGTTAGAAAAGCTCATCGCGAATAGGATATGAATTCAAGCTTTCATTTTATGTCAGCCGAATTGTACAGAAGCCCTACGAAGTTTTCAAAATGTTTCTTCACTGGAACAATGAACATGCGCGGCATGGAGTTCACAATACAATGATGCATCACATGACCAATTTAATTTTTTCAAATGCGTGGTTAGTGTTTCTATGTTGATGTTCTCGCAGCTTGGGCCGAATTTTCCCGTGAAAAATCCAAACCTTCCGCTGGAAAGATCAAGTTGAAGAAATGGGGAATGACGTTTCATGTTCCAAGTACGGTTGAATTCATTCTTATGAATAAAGGAGGACATCAAATCTACTTGGAGTAACTGGAACAAGCAATCCTTGAATCTTCTCTAAATATGAACCGAAGTACATAAAGCACTACTAAGCTACAATCAAACCAGAAAGATGCTGTACTTTGATCGATCTGCAGAAATCAACAAACGGTATGATAGCAGTAAGACACTAACTCGCCAAGTCCGGACTACGGAGTACAGATAATCAAGAGATAATTTCTCCGAGTTCCAACTGTACCACGCAAGAGCTTCAATTGAATTTATGATTATCACATAACACAGTCTGCGCGTACATCGAGATGAGGTTGAACAAAATTCGGAACACTTCGGTTTAAAATGAAACACTGTTAATCATTCACAGAAGACGGTTCTGGACAACCCAGGAAAACTAAAAAAATCGCCGAATAAAAAATACCATGAATATTGCACTATGAAAAATACGGGATAGAATGCAAATGACCACAGACCGATTTCATAGACATGCTTAGGTTAACCCCTAGAATAAGCTTCAATCACGAACTAGCCGAAGTTGCCGAACGGTAACTTCGTTCACGGCTCACCGGTATACACTGTATCACCGACAGAAATACACCCTGTTTGGGACACTGACAAAATTGTACCTAATTTCGGAGCGTAGTTAAAAAACTTGTTCATGGTTTCGTCTTCCACAGTGCGATACCTAGCGGAAGGAACAAATAATAACTTGTGAATTTCTCGAATTCATACATCCAATAATGTACATACTTTCGCAAACTCGCCAATGGCTCCTTATTTTCGTTTTTCTCGCCTTTCTGTGGATCAACTGTTGTCATAATGCACCTTGTACATGGACGAACGGTCCTCAATACGGCTTCTCCAATTTTCACAAATAGCCAGTCATCTTCGGCATATGGAAGGCCTCCTGAGATGGTGATATTAGGTCGAAAGTTCAAAGCTGAAACTGAAGTCCCGGTGCCCTTCAAATGATCGTTCAAATCTTCCAAAGATGCGTCACTGATGATATGTGCCGCACCGATTTCATCGTGGAACATTGACTGAAATAAGATAGTTTGGAGACGATTTCAATGATATATTATACCAAGTACTGTACTAGTTCATCTTTCATAGGAACACAACTTCAAGCATTGGAGAACTTGAATAGAGTAAATTCAGACTACCATTCGCATCCTTTCTCCACTCGCCGATATAGTGTACACGCTTGTCGACACCATCAACCGATTGGCATTAACTGTGTAATATTGTAAATTATACACTGATGTCGGAACATTTTCCACCAACCTTATCATCTTCTGAAGCAAATGGAAGATGCAAAAGTGCTCTCGCCAAATTTCGACGCTGTCCGGCAGGCAAATGGTGAAAAACCAATCTAA
This sequence comes from Notodromas monacha, assembly GCA_905338405.1. Taxonomy (NCBI): domain Eukaryota; kingdom Metazoa; phylum Arthropoda; class Ostracoda; order Podocopida; family Cyprididae; genus Notodromas; species Notodromas monacha. The sequence continues at coordinate 17,993 of CAJPEX010003369.1, forward strand.
CTTCCAAGCGCAACTCGGCAGGTCGATCAGTGCGAAAAACAAGAAATTCTGTGAGCCATTGAGATACTGCGTTGCCCATGTCCATCGCCTTCACAGGGCGACCGTGGATTCTACCGGAATACAGACTTGCAAACTAATAATTTCCAATTCATATAAATAAAACATACACGCAGTCCATCTCAATTCCTCGACATTCAGGCGTATTGGAAGCATTCGATGGGAAATTCAGCTCTAACGGTGGCATATCTGGTGCAGTAAGACGCAGGAGTCCCTCTTCGATTATTTCAGCATTTATCAAAACGGACTTCGGATGAGTTCTGGCTGAGACAAGTTGACCAGCTTCATCGACGATCATAAACTGCCTGCATAATCGAAAACGAGAAAACGAACTGGATACTCTTTCGTGCGTAGATTTTAATCAAAACAACACATATAACCGCGAGAATAAAACCTCACGGAACTGACTCGAAGACATGTAAGTGCAGTTATACTCAAAACCATCGACAAACGATTTTTCCGGTGGATTAAGTTCCAAGCATGTGCATACAAAGATAGGGTAAAGTTGCAAAGATTGGAAAGCACTTGCTAACTATCGAAATATCGTGAAACACAAAATTGGAACGAAAAGCGGTAAATATTATAGCGCCAGCGGAGAAAAGCAATTACAATAACTTCAACATAGCAACGCCCACCTGTCAACATTCAGATCTTTGCTTAGAGCTGCAGGACCGACTAGGAGTTTTTGTGCTTCTACTCCTTTGCAGGATTTGACGGGATAAACTCTAAGGCTTGATACAGTTCCAACGGGGCGCCACTTCGAAGGCAAAGGGAAGGTACGTTTCGTCTTCCTTCCTAGAAACCACCACGAGATGCCGATCAATAGTGTTGCCCCAATAGCAGCTGCTATTCCGAACTCCTTCAGGAACAAACCCGGGTCGCGCATTATGAAACACTAAGGTACCGTATCACAGCAACCGTTAGCCGAAAAAACCTGAACTCGATGTCCTGTTGATCTGATAAAGATACCAGAATCGTTACAATCTTCTGCTTCACACATGTGCAGCTGCAACACTTCTGACCGATACTCACGAGCAGGATCACATAAGTGCAAGCAGAAATTCGCTTTTACACAATCCATAACTTCGGCGCAGGGTCCTTCGAACAAGCACATCTTCCCGGAGCGGGGCAAGCATTTCTACGGTTTTCACAACTGCAGTACTAACGAGACCGGACACTTGTACACGAGAGGTGACGAGACTTTTTTCACAGCTACTATCTAGGCAAAAATTGTGGAGTTTCACTTCGCTGGAAATGACCATGATAACGTTAGATGGATCTATCGAAATAGATCTATCCCAACTTAGACAGAGCACACACAACGTACAACGAGCACCGCAATCGACTGATCCGATTGACCCATTTTTGTCGTCGAAGTACGGGATAACATCAATAGATGTCGTTTCTATCTCTCGTAATAATGTACTGTACTGTACGCTCAAATGGCTGAGTTTCGTCTACCAACGTGAGAGGCATTCATGATGTTCGTCGACCAACAGTATTATACCGCTGCAACGACTTATTCCAGCCTCATCTAAATATAATTCAACTTTTTGAAGTTTCACTGTTTTACGAAGTTGATATGTTTGTGATAGTGACGATACAATACACGGAGCCGAAGCCCCGTTTCATCCATAAGTTGATCTGTCCGGATTCCGCCGGTTTAATTCACAGACGGTATGAGTCATTTCCAAAATTAAATGAATAAATAACACATGCTTCCGAATTCAATTCTTCTCTCCCTTTCGCCTCGTCAGTGAAAAGACATCAACAGAAGTCTTCGTATCACACATTCACCAGTAATATGCTCACAAAAATTGGGTCAACTGCCGTGAAATATGGCAGCTTCCCACGAGATTGAATACACAGATGCACGGCTCGACACGTTCTTCGCCCAGTTTTCGATCGATTCAGCAAAACATTATATGATGAACTTGTCCATTTAACAGTCTTACTATAGTTCATGCAAAAGAGTTGAATCTAATGTATAAGCATGCACTACCCAGCGAAAAACCAGAAGGATTAGAAGGAATATGCAGTATTTCTCAGACGGAGAAGTACGCTTTTTTTTTAAGAGCGAAGATCGAATCATTGTAAAAATTGACAACATTCCAACAATGAATTCGCTTCCACGGATTATTTGTTTGACACACAAGTCTTTAAAGTTAGCAGAAGTCGTCGTTTATTCGAAAATTTGCATACAAATTTGAAGGCTTGCTCGCTTGCGGCCGGCCAGGCTCAGCAAGATGAAACAAAACGAATGCATTCGCTCGGAATCGATATCATCACTGAATTTCTCCGAGAAAGGTAAAGGGGTTCATCAACGTTCAGAGTTTCAGGACGTTTACGCGAAAACTGCGTCGCATACTGGCCATACAAAAATTGAATTGTTGCAGATTTTGTTTGGCAAAAACAGCCAGCTTTCTAATGCCAATCCTGCTTTCCTCTCATCAAGGGGCCACAGAAGTCTTATTTATGCGCCCGCCGACTCGAGAAGGAACTGCTGCAGTTGTTGTTAGCTTCGCATCCGTTTTCGGGACGATTGTAGAAGTCACAATTCCCGCCTGTGTTCCATTTTGTGCGGACGACGTAGTTGTCGAACTGTCGTCTGAAATTATGAAGATAAAATTCTTTGAACTCTGTGGAACATTATTTTTTCCCATGGAAGATAACTGATGTATCATAAAACTCTTTCGGGCAGTGACAAACGAGGAAATTCACTGTCTTTTCAGATATAATAATGCATATGTCTTTCGAAAATATTTACTCCGAAAATACATATAATACATAAACTCCGGACGATTTCCAAGCATATTCGGTTATAATAATGCCAATAATAATCCCAAAAAATGCCCTAATAATAAAAATGCATAACTAAAAATGACGGGCAATCTGAGGATAAAAAATTTGATTCGTAAAATAAATTTACAGTACTGTATAGTAATTACAGACATCCAGATTCGGATTTTCGAAGATTGTTTTCGATTGCGATTCCACAGCATACATGAAGAACATGCCACAATCTCACAGATGTGTCTTGTTAGAATTTCAATGCAGGTTGCACAGAAATATTTCGCACGCAGTTTTGGAAGCGCAAAATTTAAATATAGGTGCGTCTTCTGCGGTACTTGACGGCGCCTCATTTGTGAGGTATTTTAGGTTGCGATTGAGACAAAAATGTCAATATTTTCTAGACAAAATGAATGAAGTCCTTACCGTAGCACGTTTGCTTCTGACTGTCGAATTTTTGATTAGGTTTGCAATCTTCCGCTGTTGATACCAGTCTTGGCACGGATCCATTATTTTCTGCTTGAAGCGGAATAGGCAGTGCTGTGACGACGGGAATCGGAATTGGACTAGCTGTGCTAGAAATCGGGTCGATGGCAATCGGAGGTGTCGGTTCCCACGTTTCAAACGTGTAGTTCTTTATAGAAAAAAAAAAGATAAATACAGTGTCTTGTCGACACTTGAGCGACGTCACAGAAGAAATTGCGTACCTTTGTCGCGAACAACTCTGGGTTGTAATAATCGTAAACTCGAACAACTGCGGGAACCAAGTTTTCCATGGGTACGTTTTGAATGAGGTTTACAGTGATGCATTTAGTTTCTGGGCTCAAAGAGTTGAAGTACAGGTTCAATTGGTTGTTTTGAGGGTTCACCTCCCATCTCTTCACACCTGTGGAGAAGGAAAACCAACATCAGGAGAAGTCCACAAGTGGAAGAAAAACCCGCGGGCGAAGACGAAGACCAAGATCATCCATTTCAGAACTTTTGCGCTTCCGTCATATATGTGGGCGTCATCCAGAAGATTTTCTTTATTTCTGATTCCTTTCGCAAGCAACCCAAGAGCTTCTTCGTGAGCAAGTATACATTTTAAAGACGATTGATCGACAATTTCCCTGATCGCGAAAATGACTCAAACTGCGTAGAACAACACAGTATGCAGTAATATGTTGTAAGTGTTGTAACCTGCAAAGAATTCAGTGGAACCTTAAAATCTGCTGAATTTTTGAAAGACCTCATATTTCACAGTAATTTTTTATAGTAGTTTTTGAGTTCAGTAAATTCAGGTTGAATATTTTTCATTATTTTAGAGTGAATTTCTTCACAACAAATATAGAAAAAATAAATAATCCCTCACCTCAATTTTGAAGGCCCGTAAGTATTGTAATTTTGTATGAGATATATACTGTATATGAAGTGCTCATTGTATGAAAACACGCTTCTGCAAAAAGTTCTCAAATTAAAAAATGAAACAAAAATATAATTTTTAATCTTCCTGTACTGTGCATTGAAAAATGTTGCAGAATATAGGGAACGCACAGAGAATTTTATAAATAAACACTATAATAGAATACAGTTGCATAAAGATCCTCTCGAAGACATGCAGCATATTAGTGCTGGAGATTCAATTATTTGTTGCTTCTCCATTTTGAATGATTATGGTACCTTGATTTGTTTAAGGGAATTTTCTCGTAAAAAAATTTCACAGCATAGCTGTAATCAACGGGGTTTTATATACGGCAGTATTTCGGTACGCAGTACCGCTGACTCGTATTCATCATTCGTTATATACTCGTACGTATCGAAGCGAAGGAATCTGAGGAAAAAACTCGCCTGCATTCCTAAGCTCGTCAATCTCCTTCGTCAATTCGGCTTTATGAGGCGTGTAACCGGATAGCATGCCGATTTCCATGACCACCATATTTGAGTCCCCGCCAGGCCCGTCGTATCGAGCGCAGATGCTCAGCTTCCTACTCGGTCCCCAAAAGAAGCTCATAGGGTTCAGTTCGAGGATAAATGAGGCCTCGGGTGGGGCATCCGCCACAGAATACCGCAAGCTAGCCTGCGAGCATACAAAGACCGAGGTCGATATATTTTATTCCGGTGTACAAATACTGTACATGAACAGCCTCTGACCCTATATAGATACGGATAGAAGCGAGGGGAACATTGACCGCTGCGACCGGGAAACAAGCACGAACACATTAAATTTTCTCAAGACAAAGACAATTTTTTGCGGGATTATTATTTTTTCTTATAACAATGAGTGATGGCACTGAATTTAAGCAAAAGAAGCGAGCGATCACGCATGAGGCATGATTTTAATTTCTAAATGCGAACGAGAAAAGCCAGACAATTTAGTAATTCATGTTAGTAATTCTACAAGGAACTCAAATAATGACCAAAATCAGCTATAGTTATCGTAGAAGTCAATTACTTATTTCTCAATTTTTCAGAATTTTGGGAAAAATAGAAGGTGGGTAAAGCATTAGATCGATATTTCGGATGCGGTATCCTGAAAGGTTACGAAACATACGGTTAATAGTTCGTAAAATAGTCATGCCCGCGTATTTGACTCGCTCATCGTCAGCCACGCGGAACTGTCCCATTTTTCATGGCAAAATGTCAGGGTTGCCCAAGATTGAAAAAATTCCCCACGACTTTTCTGACAGGTTAGCCGTTGGCGACAAAAAAGAGAATTACAGTACTGATGTCTTTCGTTGGCGACAGAATTCATCAATCTCCGTCTTGAGTTAGCTCACACTCCGTGATGAGATGCACATTTTTTTCCGAAAACTTCCTGGTTTTCTGATTGATTTGGAAGAGCAGTGAATAGGGTTTGAATTCAGGAAATATTTCCACTGATGCATCAATCTATTTTTATTTGATTCTTCGGATTCGTGAAGACTTTATACACCAGCTGTCACAATTTTAAGCAATATAGCCGCAGCAGTCCTCTCCTGTCCGAATATTTTATCACACAGTCAACTCAGAATATTTTCCAGCCAATAGCAAAAAGCATAAATAAGTGTTTCAAAAATGTCTATAAATGACAAAATCGATCTTTGATTCACATGTTATTGCATCAGAAGACAAAGGAATTCCCCTTGATCTCTAAATAATAAGTCGAACTAAGTTGATCAACTCAGTCCATCGCGAGAGCGAAAAGAAATCGGTCGTATAGGAAACTGCATTTTTGAATGAAATAAATTTCATTAAGAATTTCTTTAAATTTCGATATCGAGTACTGCATTTACACTATATAGTCGTGCGAGGTGCATGGGCTTTTGAATACAATACTCTGCGCCAAATTAACGCTGATGTACAAAGGAAAACATGTTTTACGGTGCGTGTCACCACAGATAAGCTGCACATAATCAGCAGAAGTTCGACATGATGCTGCATGATGAAAATAGAACTAAACTTATACAGTACTTGAAAAACTGGCTTCGAAAGTCATTCAGGAAACAGGAATGTCCTGGAAAAAAAGAAAGAAATTAAAATACGATTTTCAGAGAGGGTCGACTGACCTGAACCAAGGCACAGCCGGTGCCAAATCCTTGCATGGTGAGCTTCTTCGGAACACCACTCAGCTTCAATTCCTGCTGGATCAATTTGTTTTCTTCCGAAACAGAAAAGTAGATAGGTTCGTCTGGTTCCACGCCCTTATCGACATCTTCAATCACAGTGACGTCCATGGCAACATTTTGGATTCCCATGGAGGCAGAATATTCCGACAACGCTTCCAGCGCTACGACGGTGTCCTTTAATTTCAGAAAAATCATTTGAATTGATCTCTCTTTCTTATACTGCATACAGGATATATGCGAGGTAACCCAACAGTCTCGCTTCACCAACAAATTTTGGACACATAGACAGTTGAAATCGAGTACCCAATCTTTAATAAATTTGGTAATTTTCATAAAAAGATTGCCTTTCATTGCGAACAGGGCACATTGATTTTAAGTCACATCTACTCCTGGAAAAATATATCATGTTATATGAAGACATTTTTTCAACTGTGACGTCATGATCCTACAATTCAGAGGTTGCCTTTTTATTTCACCTAGACTTCGCTAAAAATGCGTCAGAGGTTCTCAGCTAACTTTTTCAACCTGAAAACATCTTCTTCTGAAGTTTCCATTCTTCAAATATCCTTCATAAAGGAAATCTTCGAGACAATCATATCGAAGCACAAATTTTCAAAATATCCGGCGGCAGCAATTGTGAATTGCGAAGAAAAATGCGATACTGTATTGATGAAAAGATACTGTAGTTATGTTTCATTCAACTGTCACGAAAAACTTCGTCGTTGATTCAAAAGACAACCCGTGTCGTATTATCATACTCAGTGTTATTAAACTGCTCCATGTAAATGTTCATTTCCGTCCCGCAACAGAAAATTTAATGGCCTGAGAATTTCTATCTGAGACGCCTCGCCTTTATTCAGATGGACTAATTCTTCTGGCCGCTAATGCACCATAAGATTTTCGGCAGTGTAGTTAAATATATATTTTTCGTTGATCAAATACTTCGCACAGAACTGCAATGCATTTAATTTATCGCGGTGCATTCGATTGCTCGGGCAAAGATACTTCGTCATAAGATTCGGAAAATCGGATTTCTACTGATCTCCCGTTTATAAAGATTGGTTACCTGAGTTGACACAAAGCCTCCTTTAGAATTTCTCTGCTGCGCGATCCAGCGCACCATGCTCAAGGCAATTGCTCGATCAGCGTCGTTCCCCACGTCAGAGTCGATCTTCTTCAACTTCACCATCGTCAGCAAGGCATAAGCAGTCGCCTCCACGTTAACTCCGGACTTGAGGGAGTCTAAAATTTCAACCGTTTCAAGCGAGAATAAAGCAAGGGCTCCTGGACCAACGCCAGACGTTTATACGCGTTGAGCCGGCATTCACCTTCGACTGGTACCCATATGAGTCCATTCTTGCGAGTAGCAGCAGTCAGCAATTGATCCAAGAGTTCTTGCGCGTGTTCGGTATTGTTTCCGCCGGACGATGCGAAAGCGTAACATGCCAGTGCCAGGGTATACAAGGACGGCTTGTCGTCTTTGCTGATGCAATTCAGCGCCTCCTCCACAACCTGCTCCTCGACCGGAATACCTGACTCCAGCAGTGACATCAGGACATAGGCTGTCAAAGGAGCTGGGGAACTTGTCTCTTCCCCAATGCCTCCCTGTACGAATCAAAGAAACGCGTGGATATTCCATCTGTAAGAAGGATTTCTCGCGCGCGGATGAAGAGAGGCCAGAAAAAATTCTGGGAAAGTTCCTTGGTGGTGTATGATTACTGCTGCACAGTATTATCAACTAAAAGAAGACGGTAACTTTAAAAACGTGAAGATGATGAACACGTAACTCAAAAGAGATTCGAAAGTTTGCGTTCACGCTTAGATCACAAGTACTGGGGGAAATGCAGAAAATTTAATTTTCCAACGCACAGTATTGACATCTGGGGTTTCCTCTTTTTAACGTGTCTGATGTCCACAATAATCCCAAGATTTTTTCGATTATATGTAGATATTTCCAAAATTTTATTATATTCCACGCGCTCGGATTTTTTTGAAACTTTTTTTTTCTCTCAACGAGCGCTTTTCACACGAGATCACCATAAAGGCGTAGCTTAATTCTGAGCACTGCATTGAAAGTTGAGACATTCATATTTTTCTATTGCAAAATTTAACATTTCCTGTATTTCTTGGTTTTACCTTGAGTCACAGATGATTAAAGTCATTTTTCGTTTTTTGTGCATCATACTTATTGATCGTGAACAGTATGTTTTTCTATCTCTCTTGAGCATGGATGCCGTGGGCAATAAAAAGCTACAGTGATAGATTCTGGCGACGCCGCATGCCTAATATTTATCTAGAAGCTAAGTCAGAGACATTTCAGCAAAATCCATGCTTTTTTCAATTTCCAACAATCCTCGCTCGCACTGTAAAACTTCATTGCTAGCTGAATTACCGATGAAAATCAATTAACCTAATATTTATCTAGAAGCTAAGTCAGAGACATTTCAGCAAAATCCATGCTTTTTTCAATTTCCAACAATCCTCGCTCGCACTGTAAAACTTCATTGCTAGCTGAATTACCGATGAAAATCAATTAAGACCATTTTTATTTTTAGTATACCATCTGGCATTTATTGAGAGCTTTCCTAAGTCGATTTTTTAAATGCCCCATCGAAAGAGCAGATGAGAAGTGGGTGAATTTCAAGCATGCAGAGCATACCCTACACCTGAAGGTTTTTAAAACTTTAGCCTAGCGTATACCATCTCCGCATGAAATGCGTACTATTCATACGAGGGTTGCCCCAGTGGGCAACATCTGAAATTTTAAGAGAAGGCTTGATTGTAAAAAATTAAAAATTAAATCTGAACATCGCCCATTCGATTATTATAACATAAACATCGCAGCTAAACATCGCCCATCTCTAAGGTTCTGGGATCTTTTCCCAGAACCTGGGAATGTAGATTACATTTTCTTTTAACTTTCCGGCATGATACGTGAAAACTTTCCAGTTACAGCCAGAGTTCTCCACCCATGCCACAGGGTACTAGAAAACTTTCATGCTAGCAAAGAAATTTTTTTTGTTATTTTAACCATAATCTAAAATTCAGAAAAATAATGGGTAAAACGGCTAAATATTTCAATTTCTAGCTGGCCAGACAACTTTTGAGCACCCAGTGATACGGGTGGAAAAATCTGGCTTTATTGCTGGAATATCTTCACTTACCATGCAGTTCAGAAAAATTTTTTTTAATCCGAAAAAATCACAGAAGCTTAGAACAATGTGGACTATGTCATGGTTTTCTTCTTCTAAAATTACATCTACTCTATAAATATCAGCAGAGGTCGCGTTCAACTGGCACAACCCTCATACATTTACGGTATACAGGCACTGTACATAAACTTGCCTTCATCTTTTTATGGTGCACAGTGCCGACTTTTGGGAAGCAGCCGTTTTCAAGACGCCGAGCCAAGATCCAAGCGATGCTGTCTCGCAGCTGCTTTTCGTCCACGGTGATGAAATCAGCGGATTGACCGAATGATCGAACGACGAAGGCAGTCAGCCACATGGAACCCTCCGGGTCACTACTTCCGAACGCACTGTAAGATCCATCTGTGTGCTTGTAATTGAGCTCTCGTTGATACCCTGAAAAAGAGAAGCGAAAGGCTTACGTGCCGGATGTATGTTTCCCACATCACTCAATCGACTACACAATCAATCACTGCTTGCTGAATAGAACTGAGAGCCGAACGAAATTTATCATCCACCATCATCATCATGGCTTTTGTGTCAGCAATGCACATTCAGTAAACATTCATCTTACCAGCAGCTGCTGGTTTCTCCGCAGATCATTGTATAAGGGCACTTTTGGAGAAACCCGAAGAAGTAGCATTCAGGGGGGATTTTAAAAAAAATCAGGAATTTCAAAGGACCGAAAAAGTTGGCACAGGACAGTACATGTATAGACTTGAGGAATATTTTGAATCGGAACGGAATAATGGAAAAGTATTTCGCGGAACCATCACATTTTCTGCGTGGTTGTTACCATTCTTTTTCATAAAAAAAAGTTTGTTCCGGACTTTTTCGACAGCTCAAACATGGATAAATGACCTCATGAATTTCGAAGAAAAATGCGGGACGCTATTTGGAAAAAGTTTACGGAAGTTCAGCTGTTTGCTAAAGTATAGTTATAAATAATTTTCTTCGATTTGAAAATCCAAATATTCGAACAGAAAGCGGTGAAATTGGGTTAGATTATGGTATCGAATCCGCAAACGAAAAACTTTTTTCAGCAAAAATCATCAAATGAGACATCGTACCACCTGATGCATACTGCACATGTGTAATTATTATCTCTTCGCATCTTCTTTCTTCAATATGCCAGTCGGTTGCATTTCCTTCATTTAACTACACATTTCTGAAGAAAGAATAAAATAGATGGGGCTATCACGCGAATTTCATTCCGTATCGTCGAAAACGCAAGACTTTTGAACAGTAAGATTTTTTTCTGCGAGTTCCACGCGGGGAAATATCCCTAGGATGCTTTTTTCTGGCATTTTTCTCTCGTCACGCTTCAAATTTCGAAATCGGCTAAAATATTTTACATTAAACATTTTTTCGAGACCTACAAGCGCAGAGCTCTCTAATTTTGAAAATGATTTTTGGTTGATTGATTACCAAACTGATACGTGACTGTTTCTGAGAGTTCCATTTTAATTTTTCAAAGGTAGAAGAAACGTTCTTATAATTTTTATAAATCAACCATAATTATTCTTCGGATCACACATGTACTCATTAACTACAATACAGTGCGTCCAAAACCGCAGTTAGCCATTTCGATTCTCACCGGAATGCAGTTCTCAACAATATAAATAATGAATTAAAATGTATTTACATGTACAGAGAACATTTAGGAAAAATTAATGCGAATGAAATCAATTCGTTAAAAAAAAAAAAAATGATATGAACATATAGTGCGATTCAAATAAAAACCGCACCATAATTATATAATATGAAAAAAATTCATTACCGGTCCGCATGTTACGCAGGAGTCGTTCCTTGATGGCAGGATCCAGTTGATTCGTCTTGCTCAGATACTTCATCACGTGGATGTTGGGAGCGAAAAGAACCATGTTTTGCTCACCACAGCCGACAGGCAGTT
>CAJPEX010003370.1:0-29508 GCA_905338405.1 Notodromas monacha
CGACGGTGGCGCCTACGAAAAGCACCGCCAGTCCAACTGCAAACGGCTTCGAAATACGGATCTTCCCGTCGGCGTCGGTGCCGCAATGACCGCCGTTATTGCTCGTTCTTTTCGTCGTTTCCATGGCAAACAATTGACGACGAAACTCCGCGTCACTATTTATTTCTTTCTTAATTCCCACCGGAAAATAAAAAACCACGTAAATAAGAGAAAATGACAATAATTATTGTAATAGGAGAGTGGTCCCAGTTGGACACAGCTAAGACATTTTTCAGATTATGTGCGATTGGGAATACAAAATAATTTAGCATAGCCATACATTTCTAAGGGTGTGGGATTACTTCTGGATTTTTAAAGAAATTTCCGCAGCATACATACATTGGTTAGTTCATTGCCAGGGCACCTTATTTTCTTATGCCCAGCATTCCACAGCTACAGATATATGAGCTTCATAAAAAATGTGGGAATCTTGAAATTTAATGAAAAAAGGCTCTTCACAAAAGTTTAGAGGCCCAAGATAAAATGTTAACTTTACATGATTTCTCAGCAAATATTCTCTCCATTAGAGAAGGTAGACCCTTTATGCTACAAATACTTTTTTTAATGAGCCAAAGGGATGGGAAAATGATGGGAGAAATACCAAAAAATGTTCCTTGCAATGAAGCACAAAAAAGTCTATTTTCCTGAACTTTTTTGTCAATTTCATCATGCTATGTCCTCATTTTGAGTCAGTGTCCATACTTCAGGCCTTTTTATGCCTTTTTTTTTAAATAATTGTCCCTAGGTCTAATTGTTTGCATGTTGAGGTGTCTGCAAGTGAGGTTCTCACTGCATATCTTTTAACAAAAAAATTTTAAAATTGAGAAAGAAGCACAGCCATATATGCCTCAAAGGGAGGTAGAAAACAAAATTAAGGATCAAAGAAATTATCCTTCCTTTAAAAAATTAACTTTGTTGTAAAAATATGAATTACATTTTTCCAGCCTGTGAAAAACCTATCCGCTTGAAAAACAACTGATTCAAAAATGCTCACAAACTTTATTTTAAAATATAGTTTTATGCATTTTAAACTCATAAGGCCAAACGTTAAGTGTAAATCTTTTCTGCAACGTGACCCATTCACAGTATTTCATCTCCTTTTTCTTTCAAGAAAAAAAGCTGTCGGAATTCCAAATATTGTAAAATATTTTGACGGTTCTTCTCACAGAATCAAATGTTGAACGGTTATAGAATTTGATTTGCTGATTTAAACTCTCGCAATAACTGAAGTGGAATAAAAATAGAAAAGAAAACGAGAAAATCAATAAACTTCACAGCAGCGAGGATAAGTGAGGCGTTTTCTTCGCGTCGTTTCACGGAATTTTCGAAATCACGCGCATTTTATTACATACTTTTTTCAACGGTATTTTAACCAAGCAGCACTATTTTTTATATATTTTTTTCGGGAGGCGTTGGGGTAGGGGTTGAACCTGAGAGAAGGTTGAGAAGTGCCGGCCAGAATGACGGCGGGGCTGTTGGTGAAATACTGATAATTGTCGCGAGGAGCAACAGACCCGGAATGCGGTGGAGTCGCGGGGAGCAGCAGGAGAGGAGTCCGCTCGTGATGGGAGACTGATGCTCTTGTCCTTGCTCCTCATGCTCTTCTCCTGCTCTTGCTCGTGCTGTTGTTGCTTCGGCGGGGGTGGTGGTGGTGGTGGTGTGCCCATGTCCTGGCGTCATATTGCCACTCCCTCTGTGTGTTTGTGTTTGTGGCACTATATAGATCAGTAATTCCTTGCTTTCTGTGGCCTTTCTTCTTTGATACTGATACAGCTGGTTTCTTCCCTTTTCTTCTTGTCTTCTTCAGCTACTGCTGTGGATAAATTTCTTAGGCAGTTGAGTTTGTGGTGATGGAGGGAACATGTATAGGTGTACAAATTTTTGTCTGGGATATTTTGTCCCAGAAGAGAAATGTACGTATGTACTCTGAGAAATTGCAGAGTTGCCCATTTTAAGAAAAGGGTTTTTCCAAAAGTTGGTTATAAGAAGTTGGTCTGAGGAGACAAAGATCAGATCTACAGAAAAATAATCAGTAGACAAATTGGCAGGCGCGCAACCTGCCAGAATAAGCGCAAACGTGTTTTCCACAATCTTATGCAATTTTTCACAAGACACTCTCAAACACTTTGAATGAATACGCCGGACTTTTCGCGTTGAGTTTGCAATTTCAGATTTTGAGAAAGGACACTGAATAACGGTTCCAAAGCTTTGAAGCAGTCTTCTGCAGCACTCTTGTCGTCGTTCTGATGATGATTCTGCTGTCAAGGTCCGTTTTATGCTTTTTGGGATCCTTTGTTTCAAGCCCGGGGCTTGTCATTGGCAACGTTGGGAACTTCTGCCGGATCCCGGTAAATTCAGCCCAACTAGCTGTTGGGAGGGCTGATTTATTGGGATACGGAAATTCGTAAAAAGTCGGTTTCCCCAAAAATTCGGATTTTCGGGATGAAAAGGTTAGGTCGTAAAAGACTCGTGAGAAAGGAATCTGCTCCTCTCTATAAAATTCGACACGGACCATTTGTGTCCTTGTTTTGAGCTTCTGATGGGGGGAAGGCGCTTGCGCAGCAAGCGTCGAGTTTCGAGTGTTTTAGAGGTAATTGAGTCCCCTCATAAAAGAGGGGAACCCCTGTCGTTTTTCCAGGGTTCTATCTCTTTTTGGCGGCTTAACGGCCGCCAGCCGGTCTGAGCCATATGTCTTTCGGCGCGCCAATATTCATTGGCGCCCCCTTTTAGAAATATAATCCCCGAAGTTTTAAACTTTGGGGATGACCAATAAATTGCGTCAAAAACATGACACAAACCTTGGCTTGGGGGGTAATTTCTCACAATACGGGCTTATGATGGGGTTTCTTCCCTGCACAGGCGGTTTACCATATTTTAATACAGGTGGACTCTCTCTCTCTCCACTACAAAGAAATTCAAGTGTCTCTTTGTTATGCTGCTCCCTGTGTGTGCATGTGTGTGTGTGGCACCAGAACAAGTTTTCGTCCATTTATCTTTCTGTGGTTTTTCTTTTGTGATACAGGTATATTCCCCTTCCTTTCTTGCCTTCTTCACTCTCTGCTGTGGACGAATTTTTTAGTCAGCTGAGTTTAAGCTGAGAGAGGAAGTACAGGTGGACGCTCTGGACAAATCTTCTCCAGTTATAGTGTGAAAATAGAATATTTTTGGAGATCTTGGAGACAGCAGCTCAGAAAAAAGATTCATGTGACAACATTTTTTTTAAGTTTTCACCCAAATGGTTTTTCTGATCATTTGATGACACTTAGGAATGCAACAATGAGAAAAGTTTGATAGAACATAGAACAAACTTCCATTTGTTGTTTTTTTTCATTGCTGTAGCTCAATTTTTAATGGAGATATCCTGATTTGAAAATTGATTCACTTTTTTTTTGGCCATCACCCTGTACATCCATGTAGGTTTCAGAAGGGAAAAATCCTGAGTTTTCTATTTTATCTTGCTTTTTGTTTGAATTCAATTGCCTAATGCATTGGCAAAATTCCAGCAATTTGTTTTGCTGTCAAGCATTTTTTGGCAGTGATTTATAAATTTTTTATTGATTTCTCAAGGGAATTTTCTTGAATATGGGCACCAATTTTTGTTGAATGAATGAATGAACAGAACACTTTATTTGCTGCTTTTCAGCATTCACAACTCACAAGGCACAACCAAGACTCCTGCATCCAAACCCCCTCCCCACCCAACCCAAATCCCCTTGAAGACATTCAATCACTTCAAAGCAGAAAAAAGCACACATTGATGACAAAAATAAAAGAGAACACACTCAACAAAATAAAACTGGACATCTGACATGTATGCATACACCCACCCATTTCCTGACATTGAAAACAAAGTAGCAATTCAGTACTTTTAAAACTTTCTTAAGCTGATTTATATCCATATGAAATGCTGGACATAAGAAGAGAAGGTGCTCTGGTGATGCACAAACTAATGTATTTATGCTGCAGGAGTTACACCACTTAGACACCTTTGAGAGTTGGATGAATTTTTTATACTAAAGTGCCATGAATTTGTCAAAATAGCTACAGCATCATGTATCAAGGGTATGTTAGATGATGCAAATAGTAATGGTATAGCATTGCCACAAGCAACAACAGCTAGTAATTTGCTTGAGTCTACAACATAACAATTATCATGACATAATTGAGTAATTAGGATCTTTTCTCTGCCTTTATTGATGTTACACTTGAGAAACTGGACAAAATCTTCTGCAGATAGTATTGCACTCAATTCTGGGTACATTGCAGACAATTTAATGTAAAATGTCTTAAACCCCATTTTTGATCAAATGGACTATATTGCATTAATGTCCTGAATCAGCACACCAGAGGATGCAGCAGATTCCCAGGAAACCCTAAGAGCCAGATGCTCAGAATAGACTTTAATTTTCTTTGAATTAGGATTATCCTTTTGAAAAAAATTCTAAAACAAGAAATACCTGGAATTTACTGTACTCCATACTCGGAAGTGAGATACCGTTGTTGCCTTTTCCATCCGTCAGTGCTCTTGTGTATATGGATGGATATGGGTTATATGCGACATCTACCAATTTAGAAAGATCTTAGATGGGAAATCATATAAGGCCAACAGTTTATCTTGATCCTTTAAGATTTCAGAAAGTGTCTCTTCATTGAATTTCAGTACTTTTAAATTTTCTTAAGCTGATTTCTATCCATATGGAATGCTGGAACATAAGAAGAGAAGGTGCTCTGGTGATGCACAAACTAATGTATTTATGCTGCAGGAGTAACACCACTTAGACACCTTGGAGAGTTGGATGAATTTTTTACTGAAGTGCCACGAATTTGTTAAAATAGCTACAGCATCATGTATCAAGGGTATGTTAGATGATGCAAATAGTAATGGTATAGCATTGCCACAAGCAAGAACAGCTAGTAATTTGCTTGAGTCTACAACATCACAATTATCATGATAAAATTGAGTAATTACGATCTTTTCTCTGCCTTTATTGATGTTACTTTTGAGAAACTGGACAAAATCTTCTGCAGATAGTATTGCACTCAATTCTGGGTACATTGCAGACAATTCAACTAGAATGTCTCAAACCCCATTTTTGTTCAAATGGACTATATTGCGTTAATGTCCTGAATCAGCACGCCAGAGGTTGCGGCAGATTCCCAGGAAACCCTAAGAGCCAGATGCTCAGAATAGACTTTAATTTTCTTTGAATTAGGATTATCCTTTTGAAAAAATTTCTAAAACAAGAAATACCTGGAATTTACTGTACTCCATACTCGGAAGTGAGATACCGTTGTTGCCTTTTCCATCCGTCAGTGCTCTTGTGTATATGGATGGATATGGGTTATATGCGACATCTACCACGGTTTGCTGGGTTCATCTAGACTTCTAGAGTCTAGGTGGAGCTTGGCGGCTAATTTAATTCGCACATTTGAGCTTTTGGACATGCTGGTGTGACCTTTGATCCGGTAGAATCTACTTTATTTTATGCATTTTGTGGAAAATAAGCCTGAATTGTTTTTTTGTTTTACTTTCCGCCCTGATTTTGCTTGTAAGATGTGTGATATGATCTCAGTCACTTTTAAAGTTTTCTTAATTACTCTCAGTTTCTGTTAGATAAAAGTTAGGCTCTTTTTCCAAACAAGAGTCCATTTATTTAATCCTCCAATCATAAAAAAAAAAATCAGGCACAATTTCAACCCCGTTCATGTTCAGTGGAGATCCAGTAAAAAAAACTTTTCCATGCGCTTTTTCTCAGCAAAGAAAATACAAAGCATGACATTTTATGAACAGGTCAAACAGATTTTTCAAAGAATTTCGGAAGTTACCTTATTCAAACCGCTAAAAAATGGCGTTCGTTTTTTTCTCTCTCTGAATACCTGAGGTTTGGTTTTTCCTTTTCAGGAAGAAGAAAATTGACTAGACCACACTACGGCGTACTTTCCACCAAACTTTTTTTTTCGTTAACCAGGAAATTATTATTTTTGTGCAAGACTGCTTAATTTGAAGCGTTTATGTAATAGTTAATAATCGCACAGCAACATGAGTTGAAAAAATTCAGCAGACTTTGGCCAAGAAAAAAAAAACTTCCTCATTCCTCTCGCAATTTCTCTCCTACTCTCAAAAATAAAAAAGCATTTTTCAAATATTAACCAACGACCTATTGCTGGTTTATTCTTATTTTTTCAACTTGATTCAATCCCATTTTGTTCCCACAGCAACCAGTTGATTTGTTCATGTTGAGCCATGCCCTGTTTGTTCTTTGAGCCACTGGGTCAAAGTGGCCTCATGTTTAGCCATCCATTGGGCATTGATCTCGATGCTTTCGATGGCTTGGTCCACTGCCCGAGCTCCTGACCCCAGGTCATTTTTGTATTCCTCTTTGAATGCCCGCATCTGCATTGTAAAATAAAATTTAAAATTTGGATGCGTGGGAATTCACAGCAGAGTAAAATCAAGAGCAAAGAAATAATTATGTGCAGTAATAATCTCAATACAGTTGAATCTGACTGTTTGATGAACAAGTGTCACACATGACACAATTATTATGTTCCAAATGTATCATGTTCCAAATTTTTCAGGATTAATTGTACAGTACAGTAAGTCACTTTAGTATGTACTCACTCTGGCTGCTTCAGCTGGCGTATTGAAGGTAGAAAATGGGGTAATGAAGCTGCCCATGGCTGAAATTCCGACGCTGAAACTGGGGGGTACAATTAAGAGGCAAATAAATATTTTTCTTATAATTCTGAACATGCACACCGAGTTGGATTACCAAGACTTACTTTTCCTTCAGGTAGACAAAGTTGTTGAGCAAATATTCGAAAGCCAGGGACCTTCCAATGACTGATCGGGCGATGCTTCCGAACACTCTGGCAACGTCTTGGGATCTCACCGTCGAATTCTTGTTGAATGTCATCCCCAAAAACCTTTAAATAATTTAAAGATTTTAAACCATTCAGAAAACTGAGGGTGCGTTTCTTTAAAAAAATATTTCACGTCATTTTCAATATATGATATTTAAAAAAAAATTATTTTTTACTAGAAGCAGTGCGAGTTGTGTAGATTACTAGAGAATTGTAGTCTGCGGTAATTATCCTGAGTTTGAAAATGAAAGTTACGTAAAATTCAATTTCTAAAGTTCTGAAAATAGTTTTTGATCTTTTTGATTTTTATCCAAGTGGAATGAAGAGCAGATCCTTGTAGACAGAGATGGAATGGAAGCGTATACGGGATCCACCACTTTTGCTCAGAAATCTAAAACAAATTGAATTATTCAACCAGTTCAGCCCCTTTTTTGTACCTGCTGAAATATTGCAATTTTTATGGTTTATTGCACGCGTCAAATTCATGCAGAATGATGCAAATTTTCTGATGGATTAAATATGTTTAACCTTTTGTACAATTTCCTGCAACCTTTGATTGTTCAATATTTTTTCCACCTGATTTTTGGTATTGGCTGTAATTGGAGCATAGGGTCATAGTCAAATTTTTGTATGATACTTTGCAGTCATCCCTGATTCCAGGAATCAGAAGGAAATTGAAAAAATAAAAAAAAGATGGCAAGCACGAATAGCTGTGCAATTTCTGGAACTCTCAGGATGCAATAATTATAATTAATGAAGGATTCAAATCAATGTAAAACTGTGTATTGCTGTGGTTGTAATTGCATAAGTTTCATCTGATCCCTTTTCATGTCATAAATGAACAACCCTTTTGTGTAACTCTTTGTTTTGCCCAGGATGCTAATATTACATACCTTTGGTTTCAAAATATAAAATATTATTAAAATAAACTTTGCCTGTCTAGATAATCTTAAATGATGTGTTGGTGATACTGGCATATTCATAACAATCCTTGTGTCATGTGATGATGCACATTTATGTCAGATAAATATTCCATTTTCATGAAATAGAATTGGCAATAATGAAGGGTTGTATGAGATATTAGTGTATATCCAGAGCATTTTAATCTGTTCAGATGTTTCAAGATCTCCAACTCAGAGATCGACTAGCCTTTGGTTTGCTTTACACAGCCTTTGTACAGGAGATCCTCCTCCACTACAAATTGTATGATGATCTGTGCTCTAAATTTGGAAATCTGGGTGTTTTACATTAAGAATAATTATTACTAACTTGCTGAGAAGCCAAACTTCCTCAGTACAAGCCATGGCATACAACATTTCGGTCTTCTCACTAGCCAAATTGGTCTTGGTGTAGTGCCTCCAGGCATGGTTCCATTCCTCCTCTCCTCCATTGGCCACACCATAGCAGTACACAATGTACTTCACATTAGGGCTTATGCTAGAAGAGAACAAAATACAGTATTGATCAATAATGTACTCCCTGTGCTCGTTTTTGCTCTGTATAGTTGGTATACAGTCACATACTGAAGCACATTAAAAAAAACAGGAAGTTGAGGTACCAAATAAGCAGTACTTTCTGGATGATGGATGTTTCAGCAAAATTCAAGTTGAGAATCAGCAGCAGTTGCACCAAAATGTGGATGCCCCAGCATTTGGACAATGTCCCAAAATATGGATATTTTACAAAATTTGCAGAAAATATTTACACAGTGAGACCCCCACAAGCAGTCACCTCAACATGCAGATGATTTGAGATGGGGAGATTTATTTTCTGAAAAAGGTATAAAAAGGCCTGACATGTGGATACCAACTTGACATGCAGACATTGCATGATAAAATCACAAATAAATTTCAGGAAAAGTTACTTTCATCAGGGTGAATTGTAAGAACCATATTTTTTTAACCCTAAGATCCATGCAAGACAAGTTCTTTGATATTTTTTCCATCCATTCAGCTAATTAAAAAAAGTTCCTTCAGCATAGACGGGCTTCCTTCCCTCTTTGTGACTTGAATGTCATTTTTACAGTTGTTCCCAACATTTCAAGGTACTGTACAGAGGTACAGTATTCAATGCTCCAAATGTTATTATTGAGTTGAAATATATTGAATGAATCCAATTAAATTAGCCAACAATTTTTTTTCATGGAATCCTGATGAATATTTCTTACATAAAACACCAATAAAAAAATATATATATTGTAAGTCTATGGGAAATCAAGACTCAACTTAGGGACACTCCTGATGCACCAATTACATCTGCATCTTGGGGTCTCACTTTCAAAATTGTGATATTTTTTAAATTGACCTATTTATGTTGGCAGAAAATTGAAATGAATCTGCTTATATAGATTTACTGTAATTTTTTCAAGAGACTAATGTTGATAAAATATTTTCAGAGTGTTTCATCAACTATGTGACTGTTGGCAATATGCATGCTTTTTTGTCTTTTAAACTCCCATAAACTTATGTTTAAAATTGTTAATTCTGATGAAGTTGGAAAATGAATGTGCACTTTGGAAAAGGAAAGTGAATCATACATGGTATTATCAGGTAAGGCTTCATTGTAGTTGGTCATCCACTTTTTGTATTGAGCACTGGCATCCCTTTTGCACTTGCCAACATTGTATTTGCATGCTCTCCCTTGAATGAGAACATTCTTGTACAGCTGTGTTGCATCATCAATGTACTCTGGCTTGATGTCTTCCAACTTTTCAAATTCCACAAGTCCCCCATTCAGCAATGTCTTCATGTACTCCTAGATTGCAAATACATTTTTGTAAAAATGAAATTTTCAAAAGCATCCAAGAACACAGAGAAACTCATTTTTTAAAAAGAAAGAATGTTATCTTGCACTGTTTTTTTCATTTGAGAATAAATAATTGCCTCAAGATTATGCCTCATTTTTTATCCTCACTCCGTGCAAATCCTTAATTGAATGTTGAATGAATTGCCTCCTGTAGTCCTCATCCATGTGAAAGAACCAATTTGGGATATTAATTTTTATTTCATTATATAGTTCTGTCTGCAAAGAATAATACCTTAGTTTTATTTTTTCAGATTTTATATTTGTTAGCTGATTTCTGAAAGACACTAAACTTGTTTAGCCTGTACATATTTTCAAAAAAGAAACTAAGTCCTTGCTGAAGATGTGAGTAAGGCAAATATTATCCTGGATATTGTATATTTCTGCTGAAAATGCCGTATGAAACCCCAAGCCTATGCTGATTATTTAAAATTTTGCACAACTTCATCATCTCTCAATTTTGATAAGATTCAATTAAGCATTAGTGAACTTTACTGGAAGGAGCAAAAATACACATGAATGAAGTTGTGATATTGCACAATTAAACTCATCCCACATTCTTGTTTGAAAAAGGAAATCTTCACAAAATCAATCAGACAATACATACTGTTAACCTGGAAACATTTACACTTGCTGCAATAGTTTCTCCCCTCAGCTGAATTGCCCTTTTCTTCCTCTTCAAGGAAAATATGTTGATTTTCTCCTGGAGCTGTTCCTTCTTTTGTTTATCTCTGTGGAAGTCACCCACACAAATGCATGATGCTTTTATTTGAATAAAGCATGTATTTTTCTTTTACTACTGACAAATGTCACATGCCACTATTTCTTCATTATTATAGGATCCAAGAGAAAATGTCTCTTGGATGAATATAATGTGTATAGAAATGCTCATGAAGCATTTCTGAATACTGCATATTAACCAATGTATTCATGAAGCTTGGGATTCATGAATTGAAAAGGTAAAAAGAATCTCAGTTGCCCTTGATTCCTTCAATACTTTTGTCTTCTTCTCTGAGCACTCCTCATAATTAATACAGCCCTAATGCAGTTATTTCTCAGGAAGCCTAACTTGTTGCTAATTTAACAAGACTTCCTTTTACCAAAATCATCTTGAGTTTTATAGTTGTTCAAGAAATTACCCAAAATATACTATTCTATATTGTTTTTTACCACACATATATTCTTATTGGACAACAATATATACAGTGATTTTATTGGATACTAACCCTGAAATATCCATAGCCAGCACTGCGTTCCAACATTTTGTCAATATAGGCCAGAGCATTGGCAGTTGCCCTCCATGGAATGAACTCTTGTTCTTTGGCAAGATATTTTGTTAGTCCCAGGGCAGTTGGATAGCTGATGATCCCAGCTCTGGCCAAGTTGAAAGCATCATCCAGGATCTGGGCCCTGTTTTCAGTTGAAATCTTTGTGTGATCTGCTTCCAACTGAGCTTGAATCATGGCCCAGTTTGTGGCATCATAATTCACGCGGTAATATCCAGTTTCTTGAGCATTCACAATCACCTGGAAAGAATGGGATTCACAACTTCAGATCATTGGACAAATGCAGTACAAAAATTACAGTTCAGTAGAAGTTGGAAATAAGAAGGGACAAGTGCTTGAAAGTACAGATCCTAAAATTTGTTCAACTTTTTTTAAAGATCACACTGTATAAGAACCTTTGCAGATTTTGGGAAATGTCAAAAATGTGAATGCATCAAAACAGTGGCACTAGAGTGAAAATCGTTTCTGCTTTGAATTGATTGATTCCTTTCGTTTCTCTCATGATTAACTCAGTGATGCCACTCATAACCAGCTTCAGTAAAATAATGCTGGCTTGTCAATAAATAAAGAAAACAGTAATTATTCAAGCTGTATGAGATCATATGTATGAGGGTTGTCCCACTTCTGACCAACTTTGGGTATTTCTAGACTAGGTACCACTTTGAAAAAAATATACCATTTAGCACATTCTATTGTAAGGTTCTGGGATTTTTTCAAATTTTTTGAAACTTTTTAGATGTCCTGCAAGACAATAAGTAAAAACTGTTCAGTTTCTGCAAGGGTTTTACATCCACGTCACAAGCTGTTGAAAATGTTTCATGCTACACAAAAACACTTTAATTTTTTATTGTTCATAGAACAATATTTTCTAAATTTTTCTGCAATTTTCAAAAATTTTCAATAATTATTTTGTTTGCCCATTTTGCATTTTTCCAAGAGCAAATTTTCATTTCTGGTTTTTTTCTCTTTAAAAAAATCATCCAAAGTCTTGTTTCTGCTTTTGATGCGTTTCTTATTTCCTTGAGATTTTAGGAGGCTACTGTTCTTTTTTTTTTCTTCATTTTCTGCCTCAAGGTCTGAAGGCAGGATAACAGGACACTAGTCTAAGCAGTGTTACATGCTGTCCATCTTTTTTTGCTGGAGTTTTCTCCCTGTTGCACAGGGTTCATCCCTGATTTCCAAAGATTCCTATATTTTTTATTCCAGGAAAAAAGTGCTTCAGTTCTCAACTTTGAATCATTGTTCACTTCAAAATTTTTTGAAATTTCAAAAGTACTGTTGCATTCATATATAACTTCCTGTGTGAAGAAGAACCACAAAACTTGAAATGCATCAGTACTTTTGAAATTTCACAATATTTTTTGAAGTGAACAATGATTCAAAGTTGAGAACTGAAGCACTAAGAGTACTTTTGAAATTTCAAAAAAAAATTGAAGTGGACAATGATTCAAAATTTAGAACTGATGCGCTTTTTTCCTAGAATAAAAATAATAGAAATCATTGGGAATCAGTATAAAACTTTGTCAAAATTCTTGATGAAAGTTATTTTATTTAAATGCAATCTAACCCAGTTATTTTTGGCAGGATCAGGGATCCATGAATCCAGACTGGATGAGGCCAGGTCCTTGTCAGTGAGTGTAAGAGGAGTATTTGGTCTGAGCCAGTGACTGGCGCTGGTTCTGTTGAAGTCGTCAATGGCAGCGTTGAAGTTGATGGGGATGAACCATTGCTCTGAACTCTGGTCCCTGGAGCTTTGTTGCAAAAAGAACCGAGCCTGAAAATTTTGAAAAAATATAAAATATATGTATTCAGGATTGCACAGTTTTCTGAAACAACATGATTTTTAAAATATCCCTCTACAGAAAATATTTAAAAAACTATTTTTTGCTGTTCCTTTAATATCCATTTCATCCATGCCTTGCAAAATATTTTCCCTCCAGTTTCTCTATTTTTACCATTTTTGAGCTACACAAAGTTTAAAAAAAAAATCGACTCAAGAGTAAGTAATTTAAAGGTTCAAACAATGAATTGGACGCATTCTTTCAGATGCGAAAGCATTTCATGTAATACATTGCTCTTAGAGAAAATTTTCTTCATCAGTTCCTGGATTCACCATTTCTTCTTGATAAGTGTTGAACATCTCCAAGTCAAAATTCAAGGCACCAGCAAAATAATTTGACTTGAGGAGGTTTTGAATTATAGAGGTTTGAGCTACAACACAATAAAGCAATTTTTCTGGGAAACATATAGAAGAATTACCCAAAATTGTAAACGGTGATATTCTGGGGCTTAAATTGCTTCTTAAATGAGTTTACTGCATGTTGAACTTGGAGACAGGGGTTCATTATTGCCCAATTAAGTCTTTCACTTCCTTTCCATCAAACACATCAATTTACTTTTTTATTGCTTTTTTATGTCTGGTGTAAAGAAAATAATAGCCTATACAGACTACAGAAACTATTTGAATGATGGAAAGGTTTGAGGGGAAAAGCTTTCAACTTATAGGGAGGTTTTTAAGGCATTGTTTCTAAGGGGATTCAGACAGCTATCTGAAAAAATTTGACTTTGGGGGGTGGGGGGTGGGTTTGAGTTATGGAGGTATTTAAATTTGGGTGAAAAATTCTCTTACATAATTTTTGCAACAAAAAAAAAATCACAGCAAAAAACAATAAATGAGTAATAATCAATTGCCTCACTAAATATACCTGGGTAAGAGTCGCAGTGTTCTGCTTGGGGTCTCTGGTCAGGGTCACAACCGGGAACCCAGTGAGTCCCGTCCACGTGTTCATGATTTGACTGACTGAAAGATCATCAGGCAGACTCTTGTCATCATGAGCAGCCACGTCCAAATACCTCCACAAATCCTCCGTTTCCGCATTGGAAAAGCTCTTGTCTTTCAGATACGAAATCAAGCCCTTCTTGAAAGTTGCCTCGGTCAGGTAATTGTTCATCATCCGAATGATGGTGGCACCTTTATAAAAATGCAAAAAAAGAAAAGAAAGTCAAACGGAACTCTTTAAAGCTTTCGTTTTATCCTAATTTTTATTTCGATGGAAAATGAAACAGCACAAACCTTGCGGAAATTCTGTTCATATACGATTAAAAAAAATAGTTGAATTAGCATGCACAATTTTATTTATTCAGTATTTTTTTTTTCAAATTTTTCGTCATATATGATAGCTTAAAAAAATGATTGATCACCGGCACTTCATTTAGATTCAACTCACACTTGATGAAGGGAAGATTATTGTTCGAAGGAGGATGAATCGATTGAAAATGAAACAGCACGAACCTTGCGGAAATGCTGTTCATATACGATTTTAAAAAATAGTTGAATTTGCATGCACAATTTTATTTATTCAGTATTATTTTTTTCACATTTTTCGTCATATATGATAGCTTTAAAAATGATTGATCACCGGTACTTGATTTACATTCAACTCACACTTGATGAAGGGAAAATTATTGTTCGAAGGAAGATGAATCGATTCCGAAAGAAATCTGGATTAGTTTATCTTCCTTATTTAAACGATCATTTTTTTCATTCATCTAACGCATGAACTGAATCGAAATGAAGTCCCTGTGATCAATCATTTTTCCATGCTATCCTTTTTCTCTCTCTTTATTTTTTTCTCAGAAATAATCTGTAGGAAATAAAAGACACGTTTCTTCTCACCTTTGCCGTAAGATATACGATCGAAAAGTTCCTTGATTTGATCTGGGTTGAAGACTTCTTGGTAAATTGGGTGAGAACTTTCCAAAGAATCCACCCTCATCACGTCTTGGACTTCGGACACGATGAACAGCTGCATCCATTTCCAATCCTTTCTTGACTGAAACATGTAAAAAAAAAAAAAAAAAAAACTCGTAAAACAACTTGCACGATGGTTTGAAAGCCTGCATGAAATTGAATATTAAAAAAACAGCGAAATGTAAGCAACTTTAAAAAAACGTATTTTTGGCTCCTAAATATGTCAGATCAAGTATTAAAATTCGATTCCCTCGCAATTTACATTGGAATCAATTGTCTCGGAAAACATATTTTTAAATTGGGCAAAAACGTGAAATTTCTATTAATTTTGACCATATTTCTCTGGCTGCAACCATCGCAGTCTGATTTTGCTGTTCTCATTAAAAATTGATTCCTTCAGTCAGCTAAATTCATAGCCTTAAAATTTACAATGATTATGTACAGTAATTTGTTAAATCTATTCATTTTTGAATAATTTTAAAGTGAGACCATCATATAAACAAATTTTCCAATGCTTGAAAGTAAGATTAAAATTGACTTGAACCTGGAAAGAGTATCTTGCAAACTTTTTTCTTGAAAATACAGTAATTTTGAAGAAACGTCGGTTCCTTCCTTCGTTCATTTATTCCAGCACAACATCAGGATTTCTCTAAAAGGGGAAAATATTCTGAATCCGTATTCAAATGAGAGTTTAAAACGTGAAGATGATTTTTTTTATTACAAAATACTGTACTCGAAAAAAGAAGCTTAGGCTACAGTAGAAACTTATTGTTACAAAAAAATCTCGTAATTATGAATAATTGATTGCAAATTTGTTTCCCGCTGCCCAAGAGCCTCAATGTTCAAACAATTCCGTTATAGCAAAGCTAATGGCTTCGTTGTAACCAGATTTTACCATATTAATTGGGAAGTTGAAGTTGTTTAAACGCACTTCAACTTGATTTCTATAAAGCTTTGTTCTTAACAGGATACATTTGCCCAACTGAAGAAAATTAAAATTCTTTAATAGCAGAGGAATTTTTGTAGCAAAATCTCCACCGTATTCATATTCAATAGTTTTTTGGTTCTTTACCTCTTGTGAACCAAGATATTCTACGTAAGAAGCGAAGCCTTCATTCAGCCAAAGGTCTGTCCACCACTTGGGTGTGACAAGGTTGCCAAACCACTGGTGAGAAAGCTCATGAGCAATGATGTAGATGATCCTTTGTAGCAATGAAGCTGATGTTGTTCTCCCAGTTGGATCATACAAAAGGTACTCCTCTCTGTGAAAAAAAAGAATGAAGTATTTTTAAATAGATTAACTTTTAAAACAAGATTTTAAAGTATGAAATATTTTGGAATAAGATCCCTCAGTTTGACCCTGTCCTATAATATGCAGCTGGATCAAAGGATCAACCAGTAAACTAATCATGGATACCTTTGTTTTGTCACTAGAAGGAAAATAAATTGACCCTGAAATGTGGTACCCATGAAACATTTAGATTTGTTTCAAGAACCTCTCTTTTCCAAATGCTCTTTTCTCTACTCCAATAGGAGGCATACTGTTTATTCCTGTAGCTGTTTTCTTGTTTTGAATTTCCTCTTCTCACATCACCCCTTGTTAGCAGCGTTGACGCATTTCTCTTTTTAAAGTACATATACATTCCTTATTTCACTGCTAATGGTGATGAATCCTGTTTAGACTTATTTGGGTGTGTTTTAATTTATTCAGTATGGACAATAAATGAAAATCAACATCATGACATGCATGAATAAAATATGACTAATGACATAATTATTGCTTGATAATTATTACCAGCAAAAACTCTTGATTTGAATGAGAAGAATGCTCTTGTTCTTGGAAGTCTTGCCAAATAATGAAACAGAAGCAATATGATATGAGTCTTGATAATAATTGTTGAGTAACAATCTTATTTTCATTCCATTTTACATAATCCTCTAAAAATATACATAATCCTCTAACTGAAAATTGCCTGTTTTTGCAAAATACAGGTGTTTTTAAATTTCTCATTGAAGGTTACACTTTCAGAGGAAAGTGGGAAATGAATTTGAGACATGTGACACAAAAACAGCTGCAGCATTGTCATTATTTTTTAGATTACTGCAAAGTTTTCTTGCAGGGATATTCCGTCTTTTTTCCTCTAAAAAATATTCTACACTTATGTTTCATAAAATCAGCAAGAATTCTTCAGACGTGAATTACTTCTTTCCGAAATTTTGTAGAAGAATTGTTATGCAGTCAATTCCCATGTAACTTACTGTAATTAATTTGTTGTGCTATGGATAAGCTACAATTTGCTTTTCCTAAAGGTTTGCATGTTAACCTTTTTTATTTCGACTAAAGTATGTTAGACGGATTCAGTACCTTAGACTGGATGAAAAACCACCTCCAGAGGCGGTACGTTATATGAAAATCTGCTAGCCGGGAGGTACGTTAAATGGGGGTTGACTGCAGATGTTTCATAATTTTTGAAGACGTTTTCATTCACTGGTGCTTGCCCTTGAGAGCTTGATGTCAAAGTCATCATTGTGACATTGCACTAGTGGAAAGAACATTCCTTGTTTCAGAAAATATTGCCTCGTCATGGCATTTGGCAAGAATGTTATCTGCATGATTCCTCATGAAGTGTGTTAGTGTGTGTCAAACTCATTTCCATTGATTTAGAATTTATATAGAATTCAGAAAATCTTTTTTCAAAGCTCATTTAAGAATTATAATTCAGGTTTTTGTGCAAAAAATTCCACTATAGACAGGACATGTATATACGTATGTATTTACGCGACAAATTTATGTTTCTAATTTCAGCTCACATTTAATTTTTCCTGCTCAAGATGAATGGTTTTGACTCTTGAGCCAAATCTGGGCCTATTTTTATTACAGTACAGTACTTATTTTCTCAGTAATTTTGCAAAAAAACCTTATTCTCACACACTTTCATTATGCATATTGACAATCAAGGTTCTTATTTTTCAATTTTTAGTTCAGATGAACCTTTCCGGATCACATTCAAAGGGAACTCGGAAGAATTAAATTTTAAAAATTTTGATATGCGGTATATGACGTGATTTGTGAAAGTTAATTCAGAAAGGTTGATGAGCTAAATTATTGAATTATTTTACGCAGTTTGTACATTTATTAAATCAAACTGCTTTTGTGAAATTTTCCAATCCCTTTTGAAAAGCGTACAGATGATTTGGATAGATTTTCATGCATTTTTTAGAATAGATTTATCGATGATTTGTAGGTTCTTTGGAACAAGTGTTTTAATATTTTGCAACTTTAAAAAATGCAAAGGTGTAATTGGACTAACATGATTTTGAGACTGAGCGTTTTGAGTTTGGGAAGTTTAAAATGCATTATTTCAAGGGGATTTCCCTGGCATTCAGTGAAAATTCCATTCATGTGATTTTTTTTTTATTATGGAGGTTTGACTGATAAATAGGTCCAACTATAATTCGGAGAAATTTGTGCATCAAAATCTTGAAGATGTATATGATTTACCTGTAGGTGATCATGCCCCAGTTTTCCATGGCACCAGCTGAAAAATCCGTCAACGCCAGCATGTCCATCTTTGGCAGCGGGTAATCGATTTCGAAATATTCCTCGAAGAATTTCAAAATTTTGGCGCCTTCGTTTGCAGCGAACTCGGTCCTGCCAATCATGTCGGACCTTGCCCAGACCTGAGAAAATTGCAGACACGCGTTTTCAAAAAATTTTTAGATTTTCACAAATAAACCTCGAAAGACATTAGCAGACAAGATTTGTGCTAGAAATGCGAAACATTTTTTTTTTCATTTAAGTGTGAAATTCCGACAATCAGCCTTCGAAGTTGAGAATTTATGCTTCACAACTTATTATTTATTTCATACAAAACTCTTGTTGCAGACGGATTTTGCATGATTCATAAATTGTACTTAAATTCAATGCCAACAGTGTTGCACGACATAATACAAATCTTCATGCAGTACTGCTAGTTTTTGTTTGTTTCTTTACTATCTCTCTGATTCCTGGTGCAAAATTGACTAGAAACTACATTAAATGCATATTTGGCACATGATTTCTCACTCAGTAATAATTAAGATTAAAAAAAAACCATGCAACAGCAACCAAAAATTAGCGACCGTTACAGAAAAATTTGCATAATTAAATTCAGTTTTCATGGCGTTGTTTCAACAAATTTTGTTTTGTGCACTAAATTGAATCTGTTTCCAAACACTGCGTCATGGTTTAATTTTTAATTTTCGTTACTTGTGAATAAAAATTTCTGAAACACAGAAATAAATCTTGCATTAGGCCTCAAGCTGGCTCATTTTTTGTTTTTGCTGTTTTCAAGTTTTGAGGTCTCTGTAAAATTCAATTTTTGCCTTTCAATTGATTCAATTATGAAACTCTTGATGTAATCAACTCTTTATTCAGGTATCTATTGATTGATAAAATTGGCAAATGGGAATGTATTTAAAATCGTGCGCAAAATATACAACAGTGTGATTGTCAACAGAATTATTTTTTTAAGCTTGCAGCCTTTCATGACAGTGAATTACGGAATTTTAGTCTGATTATCCAATTTAAATTCAATGTACTGCATCAATTTTTTTAGAAATTTCTAAACGATGTTTCCAGCTGCGTCCCATGAGTTGACTGCCATGTTTCGTAATTTTGATCCAGCGTCGTTCGTTTTTGTGAAACGTCTATGACACAATTTTTGTTTGTAATCATCATCCAGAAAAAAATGAGAACAAATTTATAGTCTATTGAAAATCAAAGCGATTAAATTCGGTGGAGTGGGGGGGAGGGGGGATCGGAAATTTATCAAGGAAATGCTTTAATGAGTGGAGGGAAAAAATATACCGCTGTTCCTATAAGCCCGATTCCCGTGGGATACTCGATTTCATAATAAAAAAAATTGAATCTCCAACATGGTTTCACACAATATCGGTTCTGAATTTATAGTCACGTGTGAAAAAAAAATATATAGATTCGCTCGTTCACCGATAAGAGAGGCTTGATTGCGCATTTAAAAGAAAACGGCAAGAATTTCTGCTGATTTTCAAAAAATAACCTCGGGATCGCAATCAATCGTGATCGAGCAAATCGAATCTCGGATAAGAAACGTGCTTTGGACTATAGATTTTCATTTTGCTTGTCAAGAAAGAAAATGGAAAATTGTGATGTCATGTGGGTGGGATCGAATCGACTATTTTCAACCTGGATTGCCCTAACTTTTTTGGGGGGGGGGGAGGGGGGGATGATATTTCGGAAATTTTATCAGCACATCAGGTTGATTTCACGCGTTCTTCACGTGGAAGAACCAAATTATTCTGCTGTAATTGAAAGAATGAATCCCGTTTACTGCATCCCAATTTGTCAGCATTATTCAAGTACTGTATCAGCAAGATTATATCTTATTCTTTCGAGATATCGGAAAATTACAGGTTAATTTTTCGACGAAATTTAAGTGACTAGACACGTTTGATTGATTTTTATGATCGTAATTTTCATGTTCATAAAATTCCTCAATTATTTATAATCTTATTCTTATTCGGCAGAAATGACGCTTCTTATCTAAGCTGAATTGAATTTTTAAAACTCGTGATATTCTTTGTATAAAGCGAGTTTAATTATACGAAAATTTGTTTGAAGATTAATATTTTATCAATAAAATTTGCGTCGTCCGAGTAATTTGTTACGCAGGGACCCGCTGTAATTTCAAGTTTAAAATTTCATTCATTGTTTCTGAAAGCATAATTGATAAATAAAAAAATAAAAAGTATGTTCACCTTGAATTTGTCGTTGGTGTTGCTCGTCTTGCTCTGAAACTGAGACACGCAAAAGGCGACCAAGTATGTGGACATGTCGACACTGACTGCATATTTGTCCCATACGTATCCATCCAAAGTTTCACTGAAAGTAAAGGAAAAAAAGAGGATGTCAACATTTTTTTTTCATTGATCAAGTGTCTCAACTTCATAAAAAGTGGGTCTCCGCAACAACAACAAAATTACTTGCAGAACGGGTCTTGTAATACAGGAGATGCATTTTGATGCACAAAACACGATTGTTTTCGAATTTCAATTACGATTTTCAACCCATTCAAGTCACATATTGTTTTCAAAAAGTGAAATAAAATGTAGCTAGACTCTTATTGCTTGTAGAAAACCAAAGCAGAGCTTTTCCAAAAAGAGAACACAACTCTGAGACTACTTTGTTGTGGTGAACAATTTGAAAATTTTATTCCTGCAAAAAATTTCCTTTCCCATACAAGGTACTGTATATACCTTTATATTGTGATTCATTCCAAAGATATTCTTTTCAAAAAGTTGGAAATCAAATTTATAAAGCTCCCCTTTTAGCTTATGAAGAAAACCAGAACTGGACTCATCCAGCAATACATGGACCAAACGTCTGATTTGCGATGAATTATTTTCAAAATTGTGATGTGTGGATTGTAAAACATTGTTTTCGCTGGTTTTTCTTTGGAATTTTTGAAATCCATTCTATACATGTTGCTTTGAAGTTGGAATCAAATTTAAAGATTTGCTCTCAAATTAAAAAAAAAACCAGGAAAGGGCTCTAACAAAGGACTGAGAACATATGGTATTACAAAATTGTAAAAGAATTTTTAAAACATTTCGTGGTGCAAAACATAATTTCCCTCAAGTTATACTGTAATTCAAAATGCTTAAATTCCTTCGATATGAAGTGTTTAGAATTTTGTTTTTAGTTAAAATAGAGTTCAAATGTCAATGGAGAAAACCAGAAGAAGGCATTTACAAAGGACTATGAATGCGGAGACTGTACAATTTTAACAGAACATTTGAAACATTTTGCAGTGCAAAATATAATTTCCCTCAAGTTATACATTTAAAATTGTTCAATTCCTTCAGCATGAATTGTCTAAACTTTTTTTTTTCAAATAAATGTCAGAGTTCAAATCTTACCTTAAAGAAAAGCCAGAGCATATCTTTTTCAACTGACAGAACATCTAAATTCCCGAAAAATTGTATAAAAATGCAAAAAAGCATCTGAGCAAACCAACTCACTGAGGGACACCTTCTGCAATCGCATCCATGTTTGACAGGGTTGTCCAATCGTCTGTGTTCTTCCGTCCCAGTGTCACATTGAACTTGGCCTTGACGCCGGGTTCATCAAAGCAAGGGAAGGCTCTGCGTGCGTCAGTCGCCTGGAACTGTGTGACACCCATGTACCTATAAAAAAAAGAGAAATAAATATAAATGAAAATCAAGTTTAATTTTCCGAAAAAACGACAATAAAGCACGATTTGGGAGAATGGAATACAATGAAGGGTTTGTTGGGGACTGAAGGGGCACACATATGAAATAATGAATAAATCATTCTCCCAGCAACCAGTTCTCCAGTAAAACCGGTCCTGGGGCTTGTAGAGAGCCCATAACCAAAGAACTTGCCCCCAAGAACCTTCAAAACTTGTATGAAAATCCTGCACATTGTTGTTGATTTTTTTTTTTACATAAACGGCCAATCAGAGAGTAACAAAGAATCCCAACCCCCAGCACCAAGAACAAGTTTAACACAACCCTTCCTCAGTAATGCTTAAAAGCCTTAAAAACCTGAAGTCAACATCACATGCTCATTCAGAATCTCATTCTCAGCTTCCACTGTTTGAACCAATTCTCTTTTAAAAAAATGTGTGAATTATTGTGTGCCAGTGTATTTATCTTGAAGAAGATGCTGCATTGTTGATTCTTTTGGAATATGACATGGCCTCTATAAAGAGGCTCCCAGCCAGTTCCAGGCTTATATACAGTGAGACCCCCAGATGCGGACGTAATTGGTGTATCAAGAGCGTCCCTAAGTCGAAATGTCCCTAAGTTGAATCTTGTTTTCCCATAGACTTGCATTATATAATTTTTAATTGGTGTTTTCTGGAAGAAGTCTTAATCAAAATTCCTTTTTAAAATTTAGGAAAAAATTCTACTGATGAAAATATTATTAAATCAGTGTTTTTTAACTCATGAATACAATTTATTTGAGCATTGGGGACAAACATTCGCAAAATGAACCATTTCTGTGCTACTGCCAAATGTTAAGATCCATCAATTCAGCAACTGTCCTCTTCTCTTCCTTTCTTCTCCAGCTTTTTATCTTTAAGGATTCTTTTTTGAGTTCCATAGTTGGCATATTCATGATCATTCCAGATGTTTTTGTCTTCTTAGAGGACATTTTCCACTTTTTTTTTATCTAGCCTTCTTGAAATGAACCTATAAAACTTTGCTTTTTGTCAAGCAAAAAGTTTAGAATAATGTTTTTTCAACAGTTTCTTGAGGAACATACAGGGGAAAAATATCCAAGCAAAAATGCTGTACCTCTTTACACTAATGAACAATTGAACATTGAGATGTTAGCATTTCCTATAAAAATAAAATTAGACAAAAAGAGATAAGGAAATCCCTTCTTTCTTGAGAATCTCAATGCTTGAGATAATTTTTAAAATTAGCTAAATAAAGAAAAGGGGAAAATGATGAAAGAATTTTAAAACAATTTTTTCACGTAGATCTTACCATCCTATGGTTCTGAATATCTGTTCCTATTAATTTGGCTCGAAAAATTCAATTTTCTGAAAATTTAAATGTCCGCAGGTTGAGTCCGTGTCCGCAGGTCAGGTCAATTTTAATTGAAAAGAAAGTGTCCTTAAGTTGAATTGTCCGCAGGTTGAGGCGTCCGCATGTGGGGGTCTCACTGTATTGTGGTGTTTTACTCAGACAATCTTGTTGTTTGTTGAAATCCCCAGCAGTAGTAGTGTCATGGCGACTTAATAACATTAATAAATTGAAATTACTTGACACCAGGCACCTATAAAAAATTCAAATCAAATAAAATTTTCGTTATTAAGTTTACAAAAAGCAAAAGGACGATTAGCAAGAATGCGATAGAATTAAGCATGAAAGTATGTTGCTCCATTGCAATTGCAGGATTTGGTAATATTCATAATGATGACCACTTTTGCATTCCCTTTTTTTATTCTCTTAAACATCGATTTAAAAAAAGCAACATTTGATGCATAACGGGTAGGTCTTTTTCTTTGGATATTCTGTACAATGTGAACTCAATTAAGTTTGTGAAAACTCACATTCCGGAATGAATTTTTCCGACTATTAGGTGAAAGCCTGATTTTTTTTTTTTTTACCAAAATACAAAGTCTCACAGGAGTGTTGATTTTGTGATACTCCTGAGACTTCTTCATTTCCGCGATTTTTTGCCTGTCCATGAAACTCTTAAGACAGGCAATATCATCTAAAACCAGAGACTTTCTTTCAAACAAAAAATAAAAAAAAATTCAAACTTGGATCCCAATAAAAAACAGCTTCTCAAATGTTTTTAGAATGCGGAATAAGCTTGATTTCTTGCTATGTGCGGCAAAAATAAAATCAGAAAAAGAAATTGCGCATTTCAACAGCACAACCAGATCAATGATATGCTGTGATTAACAAAATAAACTCTACTTGAATGTATTTTCACAGAGGTTATGCATAAATTTTGTGTTGAAACCTTCCACAAGTTTCTGGTAGTCACCTGATGTTAAAATATGCTGACTGGCTATAGAAGATGTGTAGAGTAAATAAATATGATAATTGCATGCAGTACTGGAAAATTCCAAGAATTAAAGGAGAAAAGTGGGGAATCCCAGATATTGATCGTTATTTTCAAGGTTTTCTTGGAACTGGGAAAATGTATTTTCTGAATTATGTACAAGATGCACTAAAGTTGTAATCCGGTTCTCAACACCCTCGAAAAATGAAAGTTCTCTTGGAGTGAATCAACTTTCAACAGTGATATCATGAGAAAATCTTTATCCATGTTCTCAAAAATGTTCTGAATTTCGTCCAAAACTGAACTTTTTCCCTGATATTTTACCGTCTTTCATGAAAATAAACACAAATTTTAACAGATCGGTTCTTTTTCGGGGTATCTGGGTCTCTTCAATGGGTTCAACCAGTTCTAACCACAATGAAAATGAGCTTTTGATCCCAAATTAATTATTCAACGCATCAAAGCGCCAGGAACTATTTCCCAGTTGCCCAGAGCCTTTCTTCAATTATTTAAAAGAATTCTGTCACGTTCTCGGAATTTATTTTCATGAAAGAAAATTCCCGGGTGGGAAGAAACGTGCCCCATTCAAAATAAACAAAAATTAACAAACTTGTTCAAAAGGTCTTCCAAAAAAAACATATTTCAGCAAAGTCAGACGGAACCTTTTTCAAATGGCATGCCCTTGAAAGTGAAAACTATTATTAATAAATTTCAAAATCTAAGGAAAGTCCAGGAATAAAAAGATTAAGTTTGAAGACACCAATAAAATGTGGAAAAAGTGTAATTTTTTTTAGATGTTTCCATTCTTTTCTACCAAAAAAAGCTCAGTGTCACATTTCATGGTGGATATTTAAATAAAAAAAAATTTGCCAACTGTTTTCTTTTAAAATTATTATGATCCTTTTTGACAAAATTGGAAACATCTTCTTCATTTTCTACTGCTTGCAAAAATTTACCAGTTGCTCCATTATATAAAAAAGAAAATTTGAAGAACAAACATTGTGGCAAACAATTTTACAATGATTATACTGTACTCTTTTTCTGCAGTATAAATACATTTGTTGATGCATCACCATAGCACCTCATTTTCTTCTATGCCCAGCATTCCACAGCTACAGAAAAGAGCTTCAAAATGAATTGGAACTCTTAAAATTCAATGAAAAAACTCTTTCCAAAATCTTAGCAGACCATAACAGATTGTTAACCTTACATGATTTCTCATCAAAGTTTCTCTCCAAATTGTTCAATCAACAAAACCATATTTGGGAGCAGGCTGAACTCTTTGCACTTTAACGTCCGCAGTGGGAGGAACGACCAGTAGGATCCTACAGGGGTCTGGGGGGAATAATAAGGACATCCTGCATGTGTGTTTGTGGCCTTTTGCACCTCAAATTAATTTTCCTACTTGAAAACTCATCAATTAACATTAAGTTGTCAGGATGGCTGAGTGGTCTAAGGTGCTGCGTTCAGGTCACAGTCTGGTTCTGCAGGCGTGGGTTCGAATCCCACTTTTGCAATCCTTTTTTCATTTTGTTTTTGTTTTTTTGTCCGCACTGCGGACGCTCTACTACTTGATTTGGGTTCAGTAATTGCCTTATGCCGCAATTCTCATTACTATAGATATTTTGTTTTTGTTAACAGGGAAGGGAATAAGGTGTATGTGCTGTTGGAAACAGTAATTTGAATTTGTAAAAAATTGATGATTTTTGAAGTTTGACTATTTTTCTTTGAGATTTGAAATGACTAAATTAGACACAATCAGCCGGGCTGTGGCTGGGGTGCTTAACACCCTAGTGTAAGGTTGATATATTTTGATTTTTGGTAGGATTGGAGTCAGACAGCAGTTCAAGGGGCAGTCTTTTGCAAAAGACAACACAGAAGCAACTGATGATTGCATGCGGAAACATTTCACTATTTAAACATTTTCTTTCAATTACATTTTTGTCCCTGAGCATTATCCTTCAGAAGGATTTCCCCAAGAATCCCAAATCTTGTGGGAACTCAAGGTTGAGTGCAATCCCACCGGTTTCTGGACCCTCTTGAAGCATTGCCGTTTTCCTGGCGCCAATGTAATCCTATCCTATTTTAAACTATTACTAATTTCTTTCCAACATGTGCTTCCATCAGTTGTGTAATTGTACATTTTGGGATGTATTTTCTTTTCTTTTAATATTCATATGCAGCTTATTTCTCTGTTTTCCATTCTGATGTGATGGAATTTGTTTGGATGAATGTGGGAATGTTGCTTGAACGTTGTGAACACTGAAAAGCAGAAAATGAAGCTTGCTGTTCAATTCAATTCAATTCAATGCTCCTTTTCAACAATATTGCGAATACCTTCTTCATTTTCAACTGCGCTCAAAAGTCGATCAGTCGACCTCAATGTATGAGAAAATACCCCCCCCCCCTTATCTTTCGTAATTCATATTCTTCAGTCACGAACTTCTGACATTTTTTTGCTGTTGTTATTATTGGTAACATAATGTTTGAATAATGGGGAAAAAATAACCCGACCTTTCGATGACCGTTTTCCTCGGCCGTGGCGACACAAAAGAATAAGAAAACCCGCATTGTCATGTTCATGAGGTCAACAAGAACCATCTTTGACGTGATTATGCTGGCGAATAAGGTCGCCGAAATGCTCGTCATCACGTTGTCATCAAATCAAACATATTATTTCCAGCTCCGAAAGAAAAGAAAAAATCTCACATCGAAGGAATGTGTCTAATGATGGATTTTTCGAAGCATTATCGCAGATATCAGTATTATTGGAAGATGACTTTGCGACAAATGCGGTTTTTGGATGATTAGGTGGTGGGGGAATATAGTTGCACTTTTTTTTCGAGTGCAAATAGATATGATTAGGTTAATTTCGGAGACGTGAGTTCAATTCATTTTATGCATGTTGCAGATTGAATCCAATCCGCGGGTAATTATTATTGATAAATCATCAACAGTCGCGGGAAATTGAGGAAGTAATTAATTCTGTACTCCTCCTGTTTCTTTTATTATTTTTTCCGCTTTAAAACCATGGATTAAAAAGAATTGGAATTTTCCACAATAATTTTTTAAAATTTTATAATCACAATCAAGTATAATGCAGTAAAATCTTGTTTCAGTGAAGTCATTATTGGGACTGGGGAAAAACTTTATGTGAAAAAGATTGCTAGAAATAAATCCAACTGATGATTGTTACTTCTTGGGCAGGGAAAAAATAATAATTCGTTGTAAGACATGATCTGTTACAACGATATCATATACTGTACTTTCGTAAGATGACCGTTTTCCTCGGCCGTGGCGACACAAAAGAATAAGAAAACCCGCATTGTCATGTTCATGAGGTCAACAAGAACCATCTTTGACGTGATTATGCTGGCGAATAAGGTCGCCGAAATGCTCGTCATCACGTTGTCATCAAATCAAGCATATTATTTCCAGCTCCGAAAGGAAAAAAAAAATCTCACATCGAAGGAATGTGTCTAATGATGGATTTTTCGAAGCATTATCGCAGATATCAGTATTATTGGAAGATGACTTTGCGACAAATGCGGTTTTAGGATGATTAGGTGGTGGGGGAATATAGTTGCACTTTTTTTTTCGAGTGCAAATAGATATGATTAGGTTAATTTCGGAGACGTGAGTTCAATTCATTTTATGTATGTTGCAGATTGAATCCAATCCTCAAGTAATTATTATTGATAAATCATCAACAGTTGTGGGAAATTCAGGAAGTAATTAATTCTGTACTCCTCCTGTTTCTTTTATTATTTTTTCCGCTTTAAAACCATGGATTAAAAAGAATTGGAATTTTCCACAATAATTTTTTAAAATTTTATAATCACAATCAAGTATAATGCAGTAAAATCTTGTTTCAGTGAAGTCATTATTGGGACTGGGGAAAAACTTTATGTGAAAAAGATTGCTAGAAATAAATCCAACTGATGATTGTTACTTCTTGGGCAGGGAAAAAATAATAATTCGTTGTAAGACATGATCTGTTACAACGATATCATATACTGTACTTTCGTATATCATGTGATATAAGCCATTGGAGATTAAAAGTGGAAAAAATATAAAAGTTATTGCCGTTTTGTTCAAATTTTCAGGAAGCTGTTCCTGATATTTTCTGTGAAATCATTTTTTTAAACAATTACAGTATTTAAAAAACATCCATATTATTTAATTTTTTCAACAAGATTCATGGTCATACACCCAGGGCTGGTCAACAGTTTCTTTTTATTATCTATGAGATGAATTTAATCACACAGATTTTAATTTTCTTCAACTTTGAGGTATTTGGTGCCTCTCAAGTAATGTTTCAAATTTGTAAACACCAGAACTTAATGGCGAATTAAGCATGAAAAGTATATGAAATTACCGTAAAATTTCAAGAATGAGACTTATCAAAGTGTAAAAGACAACAAAAGTTCTTATTTTCGTTTGCAAAAATATCCTGCTCTCGTTTTTTTTAAATACCCACATGCGTCCTAATTATGGATTTTATCTTAATTTATTCGCATCAAATAAATGTTCACAGTCTTCATAGTTTGTGCATCCAAGATTTTTTTTTTTAACTCAAAAGAAAGCATTTGGTTATTAGCCTATAGAATTTTCCTTGACTTCTTACACAGCTTAATGATTCATCAAGAATATTTTCCTTGCTCTTTACATCAAATTATCTTTCACTAAAATGTGTATAAAGAAAGAATCTCTGTTGGATTAGAACATGAAAAGCTACCAGTATCTTTTGTATGAGATACAATGTAGAATAAAGCTGATCAGCAGAAAATGCTCTTCCCTGAAAACCTGTCAAGCTCTGGTTGCCCTTTGGGGTTGAAAACAGGGTTAAAGCTTTTATATGTAAGGTGATTACCTTCATTCCATCCA
This sequence comes from Notodromas monacha, assembly GCA_905338405.1. Classification (NCBI taxonomy): domain Eukaryota; kingdom Metazoa; phylum Arthropoda; class Ostracoda; order Podocopida; family Cyprididae; genus Notodromas; species Notodromas monacha. The sequence goes on from CAJPEX010003370.1 coordinate 29,198, forward strand.
GTAGTGAACTCCTGAAATGGAGAGCATGAAAAGAAGCATCCTTGGTTCTCATTTCCTGATCTCAGGAGGAAATAATCCCTGAGCCTGTGCACCCCATAACCACAGTTCAAGGGTTCCTCCCAAAGTACCAGACTACAATCAAACCCCTATTCAGTGCCACTGTTTGTCCCACAGGAGTTTGTGGCACTAAGCAAGGGTGGAACTAAATTGGGGGAGGCCTAAAAATTCACTGCATTTAACATGTAATATTCAAAGCTGTTTGCAATTATATATATATATATATATATATAATTACAAAAGGTTTATATATA
>CAJPEX010003371.1:0-29503 GCA_905338405.1 Notodromas monacha
GTCGTCTGCTAGGTTAAAGAGAACATCTGATTTACCATGACAAGGTTGTGAACCCCTACCAAGAGGGTAGGGATTAAGAGCAAAGTTGGATTGTCTTAAATAATATGGAGTTACCATATAATATCTAATAAATGCCCCTGGTATTTATTTAATATATTGAACATGCATCTTTTTTTGAAAAAAAAAGCGGCTTCTGCTACAGTTATATAGACCAGAACTCCTTCACAACAGTTGAGATTGTCCAACATGAGTAAGAGATTGGAAACACTGGATAAGCCCAGATGAAAAAATTAAAAGCCGCTTCATTACAAATTTTTCTTAGAAAAAAAGACAAGAATGCTTCAAAAACTGATGATGGAAAACGGGTTCTTTAGCTCTTGATGCTTGTGAGTAAAGGATTTCTTGAATTAAGATAATTTTGATAATTATTTGAACCACTCCCCTTCAGCTACTAATAAAAAAGACCAGCCATCATTTACTTCAAACTTTTTTTTGACACCTGGCCTTTTTTTTAGAGACATCATACCTGCATTGGAGACCATATGTTCAATGGTACAGTATATTGGAGAAAATAAAGTATTGTACTAGGATTTTACCTAGTTGAACTTTTCGAGTTTTATGACCTTAAAACTTGGATCTTAGCTTTTGAGCATTAAATTATTAATGAATGAGAAAAAATGATGCAAGCCAGGGGGGGGGGGGGGTTGAAAACAAACAGCCTTATAGGTGAATTTTTGTTACCCTGAGAAAAATAAATATTTTCTTCCGATTTTCACCCGCATAATACAGTCATTTTTTTTTAAATCCTTCTTCAGATTACACAAAATTCGCAACAAAAAAGAGGGTTAAATTGGCTGCTGATGGTTTCGAGAGAATATAACCAACCTCCGTCAATCTCCAACACGTTCTGTCCTGCGATTCCCGAATCAGAGAGTATTGCTTTCCAGTCATTACTTGCACCGCCGCCAGCAACAAAAGGCGGTCTTTGGTTTGCGCTGGGATTACTGACAGTCGCCTGCTGCTGCTGCTGGAAACCAGCAGCACCGCCACCACCAGCATTATTCGGCGTCCCTTGCGGTGGTCGAGCAGAGGTGGCTGAAGATGATGGCGGCGAATTATTCCCGTTGAAGACGCCATCGCCGTCTGCATTTGCTTCCTCAAGTTCAGGCGGCTGTGAGTTCGTCCCTGTAGAAATTATAAATCAAGAATTACTTTATTGTGGATTTTCAATGATTTTTTTACATGTCGAGTGTCCAAACACACTCAGGAATTTCACGCAGGTGTCGCTCAAATCGTAAAAGAAAAAACATTCGATCAAAGAAGCAAAACACTTCACAGCACAGAAAAAATCCCATCAGACATTTTTGGTAAATGTTTTCATAAATGATTAATTCCAATGAGAAGAATTAATATAACAGCCAAAGCAGATTAAAATAATGTCCTCCAACCTTTTTGGGCCAATGGACTGGCAAATTTCTGTTAAATTTATCGCAGGCCAGGAAGTTTACCAAAAAATGTATGCAGACCAACAACGCTTCATAAAATTGTTGCATACTCAAAAAAGTTTCACTTAGCAGGAATTTTTAAAGTTTCTGCCTTTTAGGAAAAAATTGAGAACTAATGGAGCAGCTATATATACAGTGGAATGTTTTGAAAAATTGCCCAGTTGGGCTTGAAGAAAAGGTTCTCAGAATGAAAAACTTGAAATAATTTATTTCAGGACATGAAAGTTTTTCTGAAGTGTTATTAGGAGAAAAGCCAACTGCTATTATTTCATCAGATAATTTCAATTGACAAAATATTGTTGGTCCAACATTACAGAGAAAGAAAAGAGACTTCATTTTTTTGCTTTTTAATTTATTATGCTGCAGGAAAATTCCCCCAAAGCAGCGAAGATCTTTTGATCATGGGTTGTTGGGGAACATTGCATAAAAAAAACCCCAATCTTCTCCAATAAGTTCAGCAAATAAATTGAACTGAACTAGGATGGATTCGATCACATTCAAGCGACACCTGCTGTACATAGTGAAGAAGTCATCCTACTAGGATTATTGACCCTCATTACCTGAAGGTTTAGCGGGATTATCTTGAGATCCAACTGCTGCTGATGCTCCTCCCTTATTCTTCGTCTTATCCTTGTCTTCATTATCATCATCGTTGAAGAGCAGCGAGGGAAACTCTCCACCGTTCAAGTCGTTGTTGAAGAGATCGTCGTCACTGCTGCCAAAATCGGTGGGATTTTTCGCCTTTTCCTTCTGCTGATCTTTGCCAAAGCCGAGGATCCCAGAGAGACTCGGAATCGGCGGTACCAAGTCGAAGGGGTCCATTCGCGAATTCTCCGCGTCATCTGACGGACGCTTCTGCTGGGGGATGAAGGGTCTTTTCGGTGGAGCACCAGCAGGTGTCACTCCTGACGCTGGCACATTTGGTAGAAGCGAAGGGAAGTCTCCTCCAGACACGTCCTCATCTGTAAAAAGAAAACAAACATGGAGCATCAGAGATACAGTAATGTACAATGAAAATATATTTTCTGGATGCATGAAAGGCATGGTGGGACATTGACTGATGCGTATATATGTGACGTTTTTTGCAGCACTGTACAATATTTCACTTGCAGAAATAATCGTTTTGCTACGTTATTCGATCAAATTTCATTTCCCCGTTGATTTCACAGCCCACAGAATAATTGGTATGAAAAGAGCAATAAAGAAAATTTTACATATAATTCACTTTTGATTTTGAAAAGATGCACAGTACTCAAGATTTTGCTTGGTTTGCACATGTGCTGGAGAAAAATTTTTACCATGCAAACGAAGCAACTGATTCAAAATACGGTATTACTGAGGCTATCAAACAATATTGAACAACCCAAACATTACAGAAATACAAGGTACAGTGCTGCATATATATATATATGTGCAGGTCTAACTTGAGATTTGTTTCCATTAATACATTCTGAAAATCTCATTGTAAATATTGTTTCCAGTGAACACATTCTTCCTTGAGCCCCTGCATGTTTGTTGCAATGAAATTTCACTGCATATATGAAATTGTCAATGTATTTTACATCATAAGATTGAATGTCTTTAAAGAAGCTGATAAGTAATTTAAGGATGAATCAGCCTTATGCTGTCTTTGGGGATTGAGTCTCCCCGACACAAGAATTGAAGAAACGTGTGGATCAAATAAAGAAAATCCTAAAAATTATATAGATTGGAGAAAAGGAAAGATTCCAATCAGCCTGGGATTGGCTGGGAAATCTGCAAGAATTCAAAATTCAGAGATCTATATTAAATGTTTTCTGTATACAAACTTGTTTGAAGGGGTTTCTTCCCATGTTTTTAGGAGTTCTTGCTTCTCTACAACCGAATTCTCCTCACAATTTTTTAAATTTTTTTGCCAGGACCTTGCATAAAAAAAATAAAGAGATAGAGAGAGAGAGTCCAGCTGTAACATTGAGCAAACAAAATCTTTAAAAAAGAGGAATCCAGCCAAGTTGGGAAATTTTTGTGGATTTATATCATTGGCAGTATTCAGCAAAGACATTTAACCTTACTCAGGAAACTTAGTTCAGCAGGATACTGGATCTATAGACGTGCACCACATACAAAAGATTTTTGTTGGGTGCATTTATTTGTTCATTCATGAACAAGTTTGTATACTCAACTTTGTGATGTTCAATTTGCTAATTGCTTTTTGCAATTGTCTCTTCTGATACATGTGATGAGAGAAAATACAGGTGGTGCCTTATTTCAATCTGACCATAATCTGTTTTGCTGGACTGCAGTCAACTTGTGAAGCAGTCAAACTTAAAGACAATGTCAAATGCAATGTTTACTGCATTGTATTTGACAAGTTATGTATCCTCGTGGGTCAAATTTCAGAGCAGAGGTCAAATTGCAAGTTGACCTCACAGCAAATTTGACTGTTGAATATTATTGGTATAGGCGAATTGTGAAGTAACACCCTTAATAGTCCTATTCCTACTGTATCAAAGCATCCCGTGAGAGAGGATGCATCTGCTCCATTCAATTTTGCCACCATAAATGGTGATTTGTACGTTACATTAGAATAGCTTGGAGGTTGCATAATTTCCTCAGATGTTTCTTGCATCCGGATGTGTTTTTTGAGCAGTAGAAAATGTGCTACACATGATTGATGGTTGTATAAATAAGTGTTCCCCAACCTTTCTGGGTTTGAAGACGAGCAAATTTTAATAAAATCCTCAGAGGACGAGCATATTTTCATAAACTTTTCTGCGAATTGGCCAAGTTCTGTAAAATTTTTGCTGAGCAGCAGAAAATTTAAAGATACCTGCCATATACAGTGTTGCAATATAAGTATATAACAAAACTTTCATTGCAAAAATTTTAAGTTGAGAACCTGTGAAGCAACTATAAATTGGAAATGTCTTCTGAAAAAGGGATGCTTGGCTTGAAGAAAGGTTTCTCAGGTTGAAAATAGCATTTAACATACTTCAGAAGTTGAAAATATTGTCTCAAATTTTTGTGAGTCCCCCCCCCCTGAAAGAGAGCCAAGCGTAGCAAATTTAGTCTCTTGTATTGAATGACAGCAAGCCATTTCTCATGTCAGCTTTCTAAGTAATTTAATCTTCAAAGAAAAAAACGCCAAAACAGCAATTTAAAAGAACTGAGCCATAAAGGAGACCAGTTTTGGCAAATTGCCAAAACTTGTCATTGGTTATTTCCGTGAGAATTGGGTTTCACCCCTGCTCTCATGACAAACTTGAATGGACCTTTGGTCCTTGAATCCCTCAAGTTTCCAAAGCTCAAGAATAAAGAAAATGTACCACAACTTAAAAAGCTGAAACTGTTATCAAATACTAAATCTCAGTGGAAATTTCCACAAGGCAAACCCTTTTCCTGATTCCAAAGTCCACGCAAGGACTGTAACTATGGTCTTCTGAACTTTGGTACTGAGCTGACCTCAAGTACTCAGCAAACTTGCTAAAAATTTAACTCTTGATATGCAAATCTGAGAAAATATACGATCTCAAAATGGGGTGCTTCCAAGCACCCCAATTGTAGCCCAACCAAATCTGGTGCACAATTTATTTCTTCTTTGTAAAATACCTTTGAATCTGCGCAACAAATATGTTTAAATTGCTATTAGGAGAAAACCCAACAATTTATTTTTCATTCGATAATTTCGAGTGCCATTGCCTCTAAAACTTTATACTGTACTTTATTACTCTACTTTTAACACCTTTTTTTGTGTGAAATACATTTTCCCGCATACCGGCAAAAAAACTTCACCACGGGTTGGGGAACACTAGTATAAATCGCTTGAATTACCTGGTAGCTGAAAGAAAGGCCGCTGCTGCTGCTGAGGTCTCTGCTTATTATTATTATTATTGACACTGCTAATGCCTGGCCCTGGGAGCAACGCTGGCAGTTGTTGGTCGTAGTCATCGTCGGGGAATTCCTCCTCCTCCTCTCCTTCCTGCGGCTGGCCCCCTGATGCAGCTGCTGATGGGGTTGTAGGTCGGGTGAACAATCCGGGCCTCCTGGTAGGGATGGCAGAAGGTGATGGAACCAGTGCAGGTCGCCGTGTTGGCATCACGGCCGGACGATCCAAGTCCAAGTCGTCATACTCGTCCACGGGCGACGGAGCTGGCCTAGTTTCTGGCCTCGGTGGGCGAATCGGCCTCTGTTGCAGACAATATAGGCAGTACATGTATCAGCTGAGCCTCGATAACTCAGAATCATCCTACTAAGAATGTTCTCATATTTTTTGGAAATAATGCAAAAAAAAACCTCCCTAACTCAAAGGCTTTTCTCCTCTGAAACCTCCATCATAAGCCTTCTGTAGTGTTTTTGCTATACAGAACTACACTATAATTCGACAGGGTGACAAAAAATGCGCAACATGATATGTTTCTTGAGCTCCATTTTAAAATATAAGCCTTTCTTCCAAATAAACAGTATGTTGAAACAATGTTCTTCTATTCAAATGAGAAGACTGCTATATGAGTGAATAAGTTGATTCAAAAGAAATGACATCATTTTTCCATATGTAGTTTTGTTTCATTTTATTCTTCAATACAAGCAGCTCTTTAGTATGAAGGCAGGCTTGATAAAAAGTGCTGCTAATTTCAAACGTTTTATCTTCATTTCATCAGAATTATTTATTGATACAGAAATTGTGAAAAGTCTTGAATTATCTGCTTTGGGTGCATTTTAAAGAGGTTATTGCCCATATCCGAACACACAATTTCACTCTAACTCTAAAATGTGTTAAGAAGCACTTGATACAAGACATTTTTTGTTATAAGAAATTGTTCATCAGTTTGCCAGGAGTTTGTTGTACCCAGATATTTGTCATTCTATCAATAGCACAGGGAAGATAAAAAACAATGAACATGTAAGTTGATGTATTTTGAAATAAATAATTGGGCAAATGAACTCATGCCTCCAACTTCAGCACTCTTCCAAATCGCTCAAGAAGCAATTTAAGACCAATAATTCCACCAATTACAATTTCCTAGCATTCATCTCTTTTTCCCCCAACAAAGAAAGTTTGTTTCCCTATTTAAAAAACTCCCCAATAAAATTATTTTCGCTGGTCTACTGAAGTTCAACTTTGAGAGGTTTGAGAATGATACAGTGAATGTCTCGAATCACGAACTTGATTCGTTTCATAGCAAATGGTTTTTTCCACAAAGTCAGGATTTCGAATACTAACCTATGAGCAATTTGTTCCAGTTGAACTGATTATAATGGCAAAATGCCAAAAATAGTTTGAAAATTAACAACGCAAAAATACAAGAGCTACAACTATGGTGGTTCAATTTTGAAAGCATTTGCTTGGCGTTATAATTTATTAAAGACAATTTTGTCAGTTTTTTTCTTTACTTTGTGCTGTGATGAACTGCTTATTGACAGTACGGATGAATAATTGTGAGAAAATAAAATCCGAAAATGTCTGAAAAATTCCTAAAATGCAATTCAGCACAGTGATGAGGAAGTGAGATCTGCTGCATCAGCAATCAACCTGTAAGGCAGCACCCGGTCGCACGAGACCCGGTCTTTGCAGCGACGATGATGGACGACTCGTGATTGATGATGGACGGGAAAACTGCGGAAACAATGGCACATCCGGTTCCGGCTCTTCTTCTTCTTCTTCTCCTGCTTGTGCTGGTCGGGTTGTTGTTGATGACGACTGCTGCTGCTGCTGGAAGGCAGGTCGTCTCCCACCCCCACTGCTGGATGTAGTAGAAATAACTGGAGCGACGGTCGTCGTCGTCGTCGTCGTCGTCGACGGCTGCTGAGGCTCCTGCGTATTGCTGTGTCCATGGGCCAGCTCGTGTGCAGCCAAGCACAGGTGGTTCCCATTGATGAACTCTGGCTGGATGTGCTCCAACTGCGATTTCAAAAGAGCCACCGTCATTGAACTTTATATACTGTATATCAAATAACAGGGTTGCTTACATAAGTGTTTATTGATTACACTTCAGAGTATTGTTGCCTTAAGTCATGACCAAATTTGTTTCAACTGCTGACCCATCAGGTAATTACAATGTTCTTGTTCAACTATCACTTGATACAATGTTGACAAGGGTCAGAGATTTCAATTGTTTTCTGCAACTTTTCAGAAAAATACAAAAGTTACTCTGCGAGATATGTTATAAGTAGTTTTTGTTGTACAACTTCCCACAGATACCAACAATAAGAATTATTTGTTCAAGCAGAGCAACAATGAGAATGAGGTAGCAAGGAATTCTGGATAGCAACAGGACGTCAAACTAATGACTTGCGCACAAGGCGCAGCCTAGCTTAGTGGAGCATTAAATGACAAGGGTTTTTTTTCTTTAAAGTGTATTTTTATTGTAGTCTCAGTACTGTATTATGACTACAGTGCCAACTCTTGAAAAAGAAGAATTGTTGTAATTGCATTGGATCTATATCAAAAAGTCTCAAAACTTATAAGCCAACCCTTTTACAATTAAAACCCTTTTACAACTCAAACTTTCCTTTTGAGTTGTGTTTTTGAATCATTGTCTTATTTTTCTTAGAAACAATGCATTAAAGAAACGTCCCTAAATCATCAGGTGAATTTTCAGGACAAGGCCTTCTTCATATTCTTTTAATTGATGCTAAGGAAAGAAAAAAACCACAACATAAATGTAATTGAAGGCATTTCCAAATTAATGAAGACCAATTGATTGATGCATGAACTCTTGCCTCAAAATGTAGCATCCTAGTAATAATTCGAGGCCCAAAATATCACCCATTATAATTTCCTGTCAATCATCATTATCTCGCACAAGAAATAAAATGCTTGTCTCCTCAACTTGAAATGTTTTTTAAAGTCGAAATTTTGATGGTGTTGCTGCAGGTCACTTAAAAATCAACTGATGGGAGAGCTTTCACTGTCTTGCTTTTCGCAAATTTGATTCATCTCACTGTTTTTGCGGGCAGATTAAAAACTGCCACTTAAAAATCTGCAATGTTTTTACTAATTGCGGAATCTCATCACTAAGCAGCGTTTGGGACCTCGAAAAAGCTTCGTTTCGAACGAAATTTTGTCAAAACGAAAGTAAAAATAATATTGTGGCTAATGGACAGCAGCAGGTATACTGACGAAAATATACAAACAAGTTCGTTGAAACCAAAAAAATTTGTTGCTATGAAATGTGTTGCAACGGGGTCATCCGAACGTCACTCACGAAAAAGGGAAGACACTCGGGACAGTGGTCCCTCGCCAGGTCCAGCGCAGTGACGCCCTCGTCGTCCTGCAGCTTGATGTCGGCGCCACGCAGCACCAGCAGCGACGCCGCTGCCACATTACCCGTGAAAGTGGCGAACATGAGCGGCGTCGTGCCGACGTTGGTCTTGAGGTCGAGTCCCCCGGGGGCATGGGTGAGCAACAGCATGAGTTCCGCCAATTTCCCGGCCCTGGCAGCCATGTGCATCGGGGTCAGGGCCTTGTTCGTCTTGCCCAGCAGGATTTCCATCTCCCGTTCCGTGTCTTCCACCTTTACCATACCCATTGAGGAAAAAATATCCATCACTGTACACTATATGGGAGCTGAGGGACATTCTTCCCCAACACGTGGGACTGTATATTGTCATTTTCCACTGGTCCACGATAAGACATTTTCTGTATAGGCATAATTAATTGATCAAAAGTGGCAATAATGCAGGACATTGCAGAATTTTTACATTTGAAATTCTGGCGAGACAATATGGCAGCTTGAATAATCTGACGAAAATGAAGGTTGACTCTTCTCCTACTAACACTTCACACAAATTTTTATTTGATGAAAGAAATTACAGTATTATGATTTTTTGTTCTGGGAAACCTGTTTCAAAGCCACCCTTCTCTTTTTAAAGACATTCCACTACAGGTGCTTCGTTGGTTCATCTTCACTGGATATTTTGTGGGGAGAAACAGAAGCTTTTTGAATGCCTTCCACAAAGTCTTTCAAACAAAACTATTTTGAACTTGTCTACAATCACTTACTTAAATTTTACAAATTTTCAAAAAATGTTTTGTAAATTTGTAAGGTCTAAAAAAATCATATGGAAATTTGCCAGTCCACAGGCCCAAACAAAAAATTGGGGCAATTACTGCTGGGTGTGAGTACAATATTTTACAGGCATTGTACATGAGCTTGTCCCAGTAATAAAAATATTTCCCAAGCAGAAAATAGGCCTGATGGGATGATGTTTTTAATGAGGAAATGAACTCTTGCTCTTGGAACAACACAAATTGGACTCCAGGTTTCATTTGTGACAAGCTCGAGAAAAATTGAAAATTGAAAAATTTATAGAAAAGTTTGTGCTGAAAAGAACATAAAATTTTCACTGGTTGTCTGGCATGGAAAAGTTTCAACAGCTTCATTTGACATGGGTGGAGAACTCTCTCTGGAGCTGGAAAGGTTTCACTCATGCAGTAAATCTAAAAGATTTAAAAAAAAGTCTGCATAATGCCAGAACCTTAGAATATCATGGGTTAAATTTTTTCTCTCAAAGTGGTGCCTACTCTAGAAAGACTCAAAGTCAGTCAGAACTGACAACTGAGACAACCCCCGTACAAGCGCCCATACATTTTGAGTACAAAATTAAAATTCCAAGTTAATCACCCATTTGATATCCTGGTGTTCTGGCTTTATAGGAACCTCAAATTTCTGACTCCATTCAGGTTTTCCACAGAAAGAATAAAATGGGATCCCATAACCTTTGCTCTTTACCTCTTCCCCTTCAGTCAATGACTCATGCATCTTGAAAGGTTTTATACAAGCTGACCATTTCTTGTGCTACTTTTCCAAAATTTAATTGCAAAGAAACTGAAGAAGAGTTTGATTGATTTGTATGCGGCAAAAAGGAAGATTCCGTTATGTGAGCACATTTCAAGATACACTCCTCAAATATACAAGCACCCTCAAAGTTTTTGAGCTTCTGTAAAATTGGAAAAGCGATGGGTGCTCATACTGTAATGTACTTGCCTAAATACAGCAGTTCTTTGGGTCTCTCTAATAGTTTTTTCTTGGGAAATCAAAGCACAATGAAATTTAAAAAAAAAACAATTCAAAAACAGGCGGGAGCAGCTAATTTCCAACAGCTTTAATAGTTCTGACAGAAAATTCCACTTTAAAAATAAGAAAATAGGGCTCATAAGAATTCTGAGAGCCCTTCACCTACCTGTTCTAGAATGAGGAAGAAAATGTTGGACTTCTCAGAGGGCAGAGTGCCAGTTTCTGCTGCAAAGTGGTAGGCAGTCCAGCCCTGGTAGTTGGTCAGGGCAAACAGTCGGATCTTCTCCTCCTGCGACTCCACCAGGCGATTCGTGTGCTCTATGATGAACTGCACTGGTCGCGGGTGACCTCTAGACACAGCAATCATCAACGGCGTCACTCCCTCTGCACTCTGAATGTGCAACCATTCCGCCCCGGGGGCTCTCTGGCACAAATACTTGACCATCACTGCAGACGCGTTGTTGGCAGCCAGCGACAGTGGGATCAGTCCGTCTGAGTTCTTTCTGCAATAAAAAAATGCATAAATAATACAATATAATTTTCGTTGCAACAACATTTTTAGTACAACAAAAGTTTTCTCCAATCCCAACAAGAAGCCTTTGAAGAACATGATAGAACGATCTCATTGCACGTATAAGAAACTTCAAAATTCCACCATAACATTTTTGGGGAATGTTTGCTAGATTCTACAGGTGAAAATTACCTGAAAAAGCAGGCACAGTAAGGAAATTCCTCATCCCAAATATGACAGACTTATTCTTGCTGTATGGATGGAAGCTCTGATTTATAACAAGCGTGTTTCCAAGTGGTTTCAAACGTCATCCTCTCAAAATGAAAGTATGGGTGCAACTAATGGGTTTCACCACTTCGGATTGACCTTGGGTATTTCTACAGAAAGTAACACTGTAAAAAAAATATATTCAGCCCATGCTATTGTAAGGTTCAGGGGATTTTTGTAATCTTCTTCCCAAGAATGATGCGTTCTTGGTCGACAAAAACCTTTGGAATGCAGCAATACTTTCTAGATTTCTGAAAAATAGAAGTGAGCAATTATGCAAGATTCAGAACTGAAGCGCTTATTTCATGGATTAAAAAACACACCAATCTTCGGGAATCAGGAATGGAGCTTGTGGAACTGGGAGAAAAATCCAGCAATCAACACGGACATCAAACACTTTTTATAGAAATTTGTCCCCTTATCCTGCCTTTAGACCTTGAGGCGAAAAATGAAAAAAATAAATAGGCGGAAGTTCCTAAAATGTCAAGTCTTTGGATGATATTTTTGAAAAAATAAGCAATTGGAAATGAACCATTGATCTTGGAAAAGTGCAGAAGGAACGATTCATGTGCTGCAAAACATGATCTCATTGTTGGGGACAACAGTCACCACAACACAAGAAAAGAGAAAGAAGCTGTGGATCAAAAGAATTATAAATAGAAACACAGAATCAGCCTGGGACAAGGCTGGGGATTCCTGGTAGAATCCAAACTTTAACTTTAAACTGTATTTCAGTATCTAGTCCCGAAAGTAAAGATTTCAACAAGTCTCAAAGTATTTGATTTACAGCAAAAGCCTCTCAGCAAGCTTGAATTTTGTCACTGTGTTCACCACACAACAGCTAGACTCGGACTGTTGATAAAAATGGGAATAAAAGGGGTTTTTCTTAATTGTTGGTGCTGGCCTTGATCCAGCTCTCTGGCTGAGGATCAGGCGATTTTTAAAGGCCTGGGATTGGCCAGAAAAGTTGAAGTCCAAGACAACTCTGGGGGCAGGAAGCCTTGGAAGAAGGTTCCCGATTTTTCCAAGATTTTCTGGTGCTCTAAATTTGACCGTTTCCTGTGCTTGTCCTTGGGTGCTTTTTCCACCCATTTACTCCTGCCTCTATTGATGAGGCGTTCATTACACTAGTGGCGGCAGGTCCCCAACACTCATCATTCAAAATTATGTTGAAAACACATAAGATTCAGGAAAGTTTGCACACAACACAATAGACAATTTACAATTTTTTGACTGGCCTGAAGTATGTTTAACAGCTTGTGAAATCAATGGAGAACTCTCCCCAAAACTGGAAAGTTTTCACTCATCATCAAGCAGTAAATTTAAAAATTGTCATAAATATCTGGAAAAAAATCCCAGAAGCTCACAATTGCATGGGCTCAAGCATATTTTTTTCACAGTAGTCCCTACTCTAGGAACACCCAAAACCAATCAGAAGTAGGACAAGAGCAGTACCAGAAGATAGTACCTGTTCTACAGTACCTGTAGAAATCTTCATTCCTGTCCTCAGGAATGACAGTCATGAAGTACTCCATGGCGCCTGTGCATGAGCTGAAAGCAGCTGTGTGAATGGCAGAGTGCCGATTATTGTCAGTTTCCAGGATGTACTCCACGCCTTTCTTCCCCGCAGCTTCAACCAGAACGCTGAACGGATTGTCCTGTCAAAATAAGCGGATTTTTATTTTCCAAAATGAATAAAATCGTGCATAATTTCTCATCTTTCCACAATAATGCAACAATTGATCCACTTTTCTGAATTGAATGCATTATTCCAATTATCAATCCATCCTTTGCCGAATACTGCTATTTGATAAGAAGGAAGAAAAACAGGGCATTTTTGGGCCTTCAAAATGCTTTTTAAATGAGTTGACATGATGTTGGACTTGGAGGCATGGATTAAGATTTGCCGGATTAGCCTTTTATTCCCTTTCAAAACACATCAACACATTTTCATTGCTTTTGTTTTTCCTGTCTCAATGAAGTAAGAGGAGAAAGCCCTCTAAAAATTTGAGTTTTGAAGGTTTTGAGGAGGAAAGCCTTTATTGGAATTAAAAAAGTTTTCAAAGCATTGCTTCCAAAGCAGTGTTCCCAAACCCTTGGTTGGCCAAAGTGTTTCTTGCTGGTCTATGGGGAATTTTCTTCAGCACAATTGATTTATCAAAATTAGGAATAAAGTCTTCAGTTGATAGTCTGGGAGGACAAGGACAGTTTGAATTATTTTATCTAATGCAAAATGACACTTGAGTATTCCCCAAACAACATTTCAGACACGTTTTCACTTGCTGAAAAAATCTATTTAAATTTTTCCATAATGACTAACCTTTCTTCAAGCCCACCTTTTCTTTTTAAAGACATTCCACTATAGTTGCTTCATTGGTTCTCAACTTAATTTTTGCAAAAAAGCAGGAAATCTTGAAATACTTGCCATAAAGTTTACCATTCAAAACCTTTTTGAGTCTGCAAACATACTATATTTTTGAAACTTTTTCAGTCTGCAAATTTTTTTTCGGAAATTTACCAATCGACAGGCTCAAAAAGGTTATGTAACACTGATACCAAGAAATTCAGATAGGGACTGACTCACAACAAATGCGACTTGAAGTAGGTTGGATTATATACATTGAGGTTCAACTGCATATATATATATATTTTCAATCAAATCACATTGACATTCCATCAGTTATATGCTACCTTCAAGTCGGGCAGGCCGAACTTGTAGGGTTTGCCGCAGCCCAGCGTGGCCAGCATGAGCGGCGTGTGTCCTCGGTCGTCCTTGGCGTAAATGTCGTCGCCGGCTGCAATGAGGGCCTTCATCGCGGCCAGGTTATTCCTCAGACTCGCCAGCTGCAGCGGCGTCCTGCCTTCGTTGTCCAGCACATCAATCGGGGCACCTTGGTTGAGTAGGGCCTCGGTGATGCCCTCGGTTGGCCCGCCTTCCGTGACGATGGCCAGGAGCAGCAGCGGCATTTCCGTCACCGCAGCGTCGGCGCCAAAGAGGGCGTCTGGGTTACCGGCGGCGGCGGTGCTGTTGAGGATGGCCCTGGCTGTCTGCATGTCGTTGTTGAGCAGGGCCTGTTGTAGCTGGATCGCAACAGGCACGACGACGTTGGACGTGGTCTTGCTCGTAGCGGGGTCTGAGCGTTGGATGCTGCTACCGAATGACTGACTCGTCTTTGCAGGATTAGGCGAGGCTTGCTTTGATAATTCCTGCTGCAATTGGGCTGTCAATGTAATAATAGACGATAAGGAAAAGAATACTATATACAAAGACTACCGCTGCATCATGATAAAAGCATTTCATAGCAATCAGCAGGAATCAAAAATGACCAAACATTTTCTATAATTCGAACCCCACTAAAACTAATACTTTGGTGAGGAAAATCAATTCAAGAGGTCTTTTCCTCAATTGGGTGACTGGAATAACTTTTTTAGGCCCAACCTCATCAGGATGGAAGAATCTTGTCACAAATTTAACTTGTTGTGGAATATTGTTGGCAGGAATAATCTTGCCTTTATGTATTACCTAAGATGTCCAAACTTCAGGGATTTTTGGGTTCTACCAGGTTGGTCCAGTTGTGAAGTGGGGGAAGATTTTTTTTATGAGTTTGTTCCAGGAGAGGCTTGAAAACAACAATCTGGCATTTTAATGACAATTCCACCATCCTTTTTAATTGGCTCTAAAGTTTGAAAAAATGGAATGTTTGCTACTGTTGTGTTTCTTTGTCCCAAACACAGGATGTCCCACAAAGAAAACTACAGTATATTTTAGCAAGGATGCATATAGGCAGCATTTATATTATTTCATTTCATTTATGCCTTGTAGAGGTTGAGTGAATCAAGGTTTGGTTGCAGCATGAGCATTTCAAAGCTCAATGAAAGTTGAGTTTGTTTTGCAAAAATATATTTCACGCAAGAAACATGCATTGCATCAAATTTTATGTTTGGACAAAAAGATTCAAAAATTGCAATATTTGCTTTAAGAGGTCAAACAATTCTTTTGCCTTCATTTTTTGCAAAGTCATGAGCTTTGGTATTTTACAAATTGTAATTCCTGTAAGCGCGGAGCTTTTGGTTTTTTCAGTTTTTGTATAACCAGGAATGGATCATTTCCGTTTATGCGGGGAGGATACAAGGACCCACGGGTTTATACACAACTAAAAAATACGAAGGCATTTATATATGCACAGTATTTTAAACTCACGAGGAAGTTGCATTCGCGACGATGCTTCATCCAGCTGGTTCATCACTCTTTCATCACAAGCAAGGTTTTGCTTCCGCATGGCTGAACTAATTTCCTGAAGAGACACAATTATTAAGAGCCATTGAAATTCAAATTAATTTGAAGAATGGAATCATAACTTCACCGTGAAACTCACCAATGCTTTCAGGCACTGCGGACAAGTGTGCTGAGCCTGAAACACAAAGGGAGATTGCCTTTTTCAGCAAAGAAAAAAAAAGAGGTGAATAAAAAAATTAATTTTGACTATACCTCATCATCAGCTGAAAAAAAAAAAAATTTAAAAATTGTTGGTTGATTTTAGGCACGACGTGGACTAACTTCTGTTTCTGTTTGGAAATGTAGATTAAAGATTTCTCACAGAACAAATGATTGCATTGCAAAATGAAAGAGAAATTCAAAATATTTTAAATTTATTTATTCAATAGACGCTGGCCTTTTTATTTTGGGAGTTCCTTGGTAGAAAATGCAATTGAATGTAGTGTTTGAATTGGAACACAAAATTAAAATTTTTCTCCCAATCAAAACTTCTATGTGGAGGAGTACAGTATTTACTACAAACTAGAGTACCAGATATAAACATTATACATGTGCTGGTGATATTCGCACCAGGGATTTTTGTAAATTTTTATATAAAACATTATCTGCGATGTTAGTAAGTCGCGCACCGCATTTTTAGTAACTCTGAAACTAAAATATGTCAAAGATCAAAACAATTTAGATTTTACTCAAGACATGAATTCATCCTGAATTGAACTACAGTCAAACCTCTCTGGAGTTACATTATTATCACAGACATTAGTCTTCCAAAGAACACAGCAGCACGGGTGACGTAATAATTGTATATGAAATGCAACACCTGAAGAGCAGCATCGACGCCGTCGTCATTGACGATCGACACGTTGGCGCCCTGCATGACTAGCATAGTTGTGGCGTTGGCGTGGCCAGCAAACACGGCCAGCAGCAGTGGCGTCCATCCGTACTCCTTCAGGGCGTCCACGTTTCCGGGGGCATAGGACAACAAGAGGGCCATGCATTCCACGTGTCCGTATCGGGCTGCCACGTGCAGAGGAGACCAGCCCTCGTCGTCAGTCCGCACCAACATCTCCGCTGCTTCACTCTCGTCCAGCTGTTCGTATACATTACCAAAATGTAGGGAAGAAAATGAACAGAAAGGCATTGATTTCCTCTTTTGTAAACACACATAGGATGGGCACCGGTTGTTTATTTTAATTAAAAATTTTCAACCAGGTGTTGCCTGAATCGAAAGCACAACAGCAAGATTAAATCAATTTTACAATACTGTACAGTGCAGTATCTTAAACTGCTGAACACGACTGTATATATTTTACAGCTTGAGATAAATTGATACAGAAAAAAAATATAAATATATATATATATATATTAGGAATCTCTATGCAACATAATTCATGCACAGTTAAATTCCTTAGCAAGGGATCTTGTGATAACAAATGTTTTCTTGGTCCCAGCGCTTTCTTTGTATAAGGACAGTGTTGATAAACTTAGGTTCTTACCAAAATCACAGTACTGTATCACAATTTTTAGTTCATTAATATGTGTTTGACGTTGTAGTCATATTATTGACCACAAAATACAAACACTTTATGAATGCCCTTTCAAGCTGATGCATTTCTACTACACTTGGTTGGTCCTAGAGCATGCACAAGTCATATATTTCACAATCCCATTGTTGACCAGAATCCTTTTCTTGATCGCATTCATAGTTCTTTCTTCTGAACAAAGTATGATGCTCCCAATCCAAATTGGTTGCTATGCACCTTTCTCAACCTTGGCCAAAGTTATAAATACAGGTGCATTTTATGTTGAGGCAAGTTCACCGCATTCTGATGCTGCACTGATACCTTGTTGTCACTGCTTTGCTCTGCAATATTGTTTATACAAATACTGAGTGGATTTTGATGATAAACTAAACTTTATAATACTCTCATGGAGTACAACTTTTGTGTTTCCTTCAGAAGTTGCAGAAAACAATTTTTAATCTCTAATCCTTGTCAATTTGACAAGTAATTGAAGTAACAACTATAATTGATCACTACAGTATTTTTATTTGGCTTGACAATTTCAGACAACACCATATATAAGTTGATACTGATGGCACAATATGTGCAAACCCAATGTGCGCATAATGGAAAAACTCTCTTAAAATACAGATGCTAATCTTCTTGTACAAAAAATTTAGCACTGCAGGAAGAATGAAGCTTTGAGGAAAAATATCTCACACTGTTTCCTAATTCGGAAACACCTGTATTCCACAATTGAAAAAACGTTTTATTGTACATGTCAAGGGATACAGCTGTTCTATTTCAAGAGAAATAAATTTGCTAATGCAATTATGCTATTCTTACACGCATGTCATTTTTGTCTGCGTCAGCTTATGTTTCAGTTTGCAGGTCTTAGAAGATAACAATTTTAGATTATTATTGAAGAAAGGAAGGTCGAGGATTGCATCTTCAATTTGAATTTTTATCTATTAAGCCATCAAAATTAGTTCGTTCTGATGGCAATTCATCGATTAATTGTTTCGAAAGTACTTTAATAAATCATTCATCATCTGCCTGTTTCCCACGAAATTTCAGTCCGACATGCTCAAAGCGAAACAAGCTGCTGTTGATCATAAAAGTTTTTCCATCAGGTTCACGGGAGTCTTTTGTAACACAATTTTACTGCACATTCTGAAACGGTATTTTGCCTCAGACTTCCCCGATCAAAAAAGAATGCCGCCATATTCAGGTGACAAACTAGCTCTGTGTGACACGGGAAAAAAATAGGGAAGAAATGATTATATCTGACAGATTTGATTAAAAATCATCATCCATCACCACAAACAAGAAATAGCATTAATAAATAAATCGTACCTGCTCAATCAGCAATTCCAAGATGGCTGGGAAGTCGTAGCGTACGGCAAAATGAAACGCGTTCCAGCCTCTGGAATTGGCCCTGGCCAAGTACTCGGTCCTCCTTATTGTCTTGCTGCTGCTGCTGCTCTCCGCCGACAGAAGTGGCCCAAACGTGGCCTCCAGAATGTGCTCCACTGTTCGTTTATGCCCGTACCACACGGCCAGGTGGAGTGCGTTGAGTCCATCCGATTTGCCCGCATAGATGTCGTCCATAGTCGGGGCTCTCGCAGCGAGCAATCGCACGATTGAGGGAAACCCGTAGCGGGCTGCGAGACTCAGTGCAGTCCAGCCATTCTTGGATTTTCTGCACATGATATATTCATTACACATCACATCATAAATAATGAATCTGATCATTCAGCAGGGGGAGGCAATGGATAATGAGGAGAAAAAAAACAGCAAAAAACCCCACTTCAAAAAGCCTGCCAGATTCCCTCAAGTAGTGGATACCATGCACCCAAATGTTTCTACCTGAAGCTTTTAAAGGAAATAATCCAGGAGTAAGACACCTGCCCCATTCTTAGAGACCACAATTTCATAGATTTTGAAAATGAAATGCATCAGAATTTACTGTTTGACTTGAATGAGGAGGTCAAATTGAATGCTAATTTTTCATCATATAGGATTTTTTCAATTTTATGTAGATGGATGATTTTCAACAATGCCCTGTTGAAATGAAGTGCAGTCAGCCCTTGATCATTGCTACCCCAGAACAAATCGCACATTATTCCTAAGGCAAATTTGGATTTAGTGCCAACCCACATAGTGCCACAAAAAGTCACGTCCTGAATGAAAAATAGGCCAAAATCAGAAAAATTGAGGCACACTTCTAGGGATACTATTAGGTTAGTATACTAAGAATCACATGCCCGTGCTCAGTATAATTTATGAATTCATAAAATATTTGAGACTCAGAAAAGTTTTTGTGGGTTAGTCTTTCTTTCAAACAGACGCTGTGCTGGCCCAACAATACTGCCTACAGTGAAAAAAAAAAAACCTGAACCCCCCACTAAACCTTCGGCTGAAGCAATGCCACCAATTCAGTACCAACATTCCTTGGTGCCACAAAATGTGCAAGACATACGTGATATATGACAATCATTAATTGAGGTATGACTGTTTAGTTTACAAACACTGCATGTTGGGGGGACCGTATGTATAATGAACAAATCATCATAATGGTTGTTGTACCTGAAAATTTCCTCGTTTCGTTCCACAGGGATGTACTTCAAGAAGAGTTTGACCAGTGACGTGCACTGGTTCCTCGCAGCGTCGTGCATTGCTGTCCAATTCTCATTGTCCAGTGACAAGATGTGATCCGCTTGCGTGCCTTCGTCCATCATCTCCAACAGCTTGGCAACAACATCGACCTTCACAACATACAGCACATTATTTGAAAAAGACAGCAATCATTCGATGACAAAACCCTCGTTGAACAGTAAAATTTCGTGCCACCGAAAGCTAATATGACAAATTTCCAAGCACAACCAATTTTCCTCAACTCCTGCAGGCAAAAATACCATGAAGTACAGGCTAAAAAAAATATAATTACAAAAAACTTACCAATTCCAGTATTAGAATCTTTTTTTTAATGTGTAAGAAATTCCCTGACTGGGACACGCGCAGTCTGAGAATGAAGATATTGGTGCGAATTATGGAAAGCATGATTGAAGGCAACTTTTTTTCCAGAAGATCCCTTGATGTTCCAAATAATGATAACGAGTGAAAATGCCAGAAAAGTGACATAAAATGCAATTTTTGTACAGTAATTACTTTTGAAAATCTCATTTCCACAAATCATTCAGCGAAACAAACTTCATCTGAAGTCATCAAAATATTTTCGTTAGCAATATTCTACTGACAAGAGTAGGAGTACAGCACAGTACTGTATAGTACTGTACCTGACATTGAGCAGTCGCTCTGCCCAAAGGAGTCATGCCAGCATTGTCTTTGGCAGCCACGTCTGCTCCAGCATTCACCAGAGCCTCAGCAGCAGCAACGTTTCCCAGACCAGCGGCCAAGTGCAAGGCCGTTCGTCCTTCGGAATCCGCCTGTTGAAAAAAGAAAAGAAGGAAATGAACCAGGGAAGAAGACGTTGGTGATGATCCAGACGAGAAAAAAACAAACAAACAATGGCTTGATCCCATCTCCAACTTCTTCACTCTTTCCCACGAAATTATTTCTGACTGCTGATGAGTGACGACAATTATGTGTCGCAGACGTTAAAGAATGATTTTGGTTACTGATGGATTCGTTACGCACCAGCAGCAGTGGATTTTCTGAACACAAATGTAGGTGTCACTCTCAGTCTTAACTTAATTTAGCACTTTTCCTGCTGAATCACACAAGTCTGGTCTATATACAGTACAGTATACACTTAATCAACACATTCTTACATGCTTCTGTTGCACCCTTATATGTGCACGTCTGCATAAGAAAAAAAATTACACAGCATTTACCAAAATACCTAACGCAGTTTCTTCCAAAAATTTTGAGAAACAAGACCTGCTTAAACTTTATTTTAGAGGAAATGCCGAGTTGCACATCATTGTCAAGTGGAAATTTTCAAGACACATGTTTGAAAATTCGGAAACTTTTTTGCCCACTTCAAATTTTTCCTGTACTATTTTCTATTGTATTACAGCAGGCTGACTCTATACAACAGTCTTGTCTACAAGAATATTCTCTATTCAACAACTATGTGTTTGGTCCATGGGGTTCTATCCAAAATTTATAACCAACTACTGTAATCTGCTTTTCAAGTGGACCTTAGTTTAGATTTTTTACCAAACACAGCTTATTTGCAAATGGGATTGTCCATGTAGACAGGCATAGCATAAGTCCTGACTGTCCTGAGTAGGCATAACATGCGATGCAAAACAGCTGGACGTAACAAATGCATTTGCTTTCCATTTTGATATGAGCAATTATTTTCTGGGAAAAAAGCAAAACCTTTATAGATAAAATCTGGTGTTCAAAATATAAGCATGACATATTATTGGATATTTCTTTAGCTCTATTTTAGAATCTACGCCTTTCTTTTGAATAAAGAGTATGTTAAAAAAAAAACGTCTTTCTTGACAGAAGAAACAGGTATATATGCATAAGTTGGTTCTGAAGGAAGGGAGTAGTTCTATCATATGTGTTTTCTTCATTTCATTTTTTGAAACAAAAAACTCTTCAGGATACAAGCAGGTCTGATGAAGGGGTGAGTATGTAAAGTATTCATTTCAAAATTGTGCTCTTCATTTCATTAGAAGCACTTAGTACAGTTACTAAGAATGATGAGTCTTGAATCAACTGTTTTGGAAGCACGTGAAGTATTTTTTTTTATCCAGTCCAGGTAAAATGTCAGCCTAAAATATGGTAAAACCTGCATGAATCTCATCAGAACAAGTTTTTGCAACTTAAAATTTTTCATCTAGTTGACATGATTTTGTTTTACCAAGATTTTAAAATACCTTGGACCCGTGGTTAACAAGCTTAATTCATTGCAGACAAAAATTTCTTGAACAAATTTGATTTTCCAGATGTCAATTGGGAAGAATTTAATTTGTTCTGTGAACCCAAAAAACAATTGAACACGTATGGAACATAGAAAATGCAAGGCCATGAACTATAATCATAACAAGTTATTGCTTCATCTTATATGTGCCCAGAATGTTTTTACACTGTTACATGGAAGTAGCACTGATGAAAACAAAGATAAAAAGCTTCACATCCCTGGCAACACACAATCAAGGATACCTGTCAGGTGAAAATGAAAATTCATTTTTTCAAAGCTGCAAGAAAAAATGATATAGACTTTTCTAACAATGGAAAAACTAGAAATAAACAAGCACCGGTCAGCAAATAATTCTGTCACCATCGCATACTCGTATCAATAATTTAGTAAAACCATATTTTAAAACAAGATTACACATATGGTATTCAAGTACCAGCAGAGGGGAAGAATTTCTCCATCTGTGCAGACATACATTATTTGCACTTGGATTGTACCATCACATTTTGAAGTTTCAAATTTGGGATTTCTCCCCAGCACAGAAAACTTTGTCAGCTGAAATTTGGTTTCTTGATCAAAAAGTCTGTGGACTAAGCGATTTGTTGAACGAGCGTTTACGACTGTACTGCGATATTTAAAATTTAAAAAAAAATACAACCGGAAAGAGAAAGCTGGAAATCGAAGATGCAGGTGTTCGTCGATGGCGCCTGTTACTCAAGTGAATATGATAAATTTCTTAGAGAAATATGAGTGTGCCATGCAGTATTACGATACTGAACTTTACAAAAATGATGAAAAAATGCAGAGAAAAAGCAACACCACATACTCTAGAATTGCAGTAAAATATGAAGAACAAGACAACAAAACAAGTAAGTGAAGGACCTGCTGTGTCCAGCTGTACCTGGTTCACATCAGGGATTCCCCGAGCCAGGATCGTCTTGGTGGCGGTGGCCTCCCGATGTCCGTCTTCGCTGAGCACCGCCAGATGCAGCACGGGACGACCCTCGGCGTCCACAGCAGCAGCCGCCACCGCCGCCTCCTCCTCATCCTTAATCTTCGCAAGGGAAGACGAGGAATCGCTGGCATTTAAACCACCAGACGTGGAATCATGCACTGATCGCAACAGAGAGTCCACAGCTGTGAGGTTTTTCCGGAACAGGTCCTGTTTTAGACGGGAAATTGCCGGTGGGTCCCGCTGATGATGATGACTGGCATCAAGTTTCGCACTTCCGGCCGGGAAGATTATTCCTGTTTCCAATTAGGAAAACGTGAAGGCTATAATCAAAATGCTGCACAAATTGGGTTCCGTTTCAGCAACTAAAACTACAGAATAATGCCCTTACAACAAATTTCGATACATCGAATTTTTTCATGGTCCCATTATTTTCTCCAACTTAAGCCCCATGTTATACAAATGTTGTCTTAACAAACTTATTCTATGATTTAATCTCATCATAATCAATTTTTGGCATAATTCTGCGCAAAGGCAGAGGGAATTTTGACATATGTCAGAAAATAAATTTAAAAGGAGCAGCATTCAACCTTCATCAGAAAGAAAAACTAGATGTAAATACAATTAGGTGATCAAAAAATTAACAACATGACATATTTCTTGAGAATTACACAGCTTCATTTTTTAAAGTATTCTATTCTTTCAAATGAACAGTATCCACGAACAAATGTTCCTCTTTTGGAAAGAAAAGACAGGTATATGAAATTATAAGTAGATTCAGAAAAAATTACAGCATTTCTAACTCAAGTAATTTCTTCATGATTTATTCATAAAGACAAATCACACTTCATTCAACTCAAAATGAAGGTTAAATGAATGGACATTACAGGACTTTTATATCAATTTTTCTTGTAATTACACCAGAAATGCTCAGTGATTAGGATAAGTCTTGAATTACCTCTTTTTGAAGATCTTCACAGTATTTATTGCCCATCTCCCTCCAAAAAAAGTCAATCTAAATGTGTTAAATACCATCCATCTCAAAACAACTTTTTTATTGATGAATTTCCATCAGATCCCCAGGAGTTCATTGTAAAAAGATTTTACTAGCATAAAAAATTCTTTGGATACAGCAAAAATTCCTCCAAGGCCCTGCAGAAAATCCAGTACACTGAATGTATGTATAATACATATATGAACATCTTCATTTATAACAGTAGAAAACTGAACCATTACTACTTGTGCCTTGTGAATGCTTAAAAGCCGCAAATAAAGTATTCTGTTCATTCATACTACTTGTATCATATAGCATCCCCTTGGTACATGAAACCATAGCTATTTTGACAAACTCAAGGCATTTGAATAAAAACTTCTTCAAATTTTCAAGGGTGTCTAAGTCTAGTGGTGTAATTTTTTAAGCATCATTACATTGGTTGATACATCACTGGAGCACCTTATTTTCTTATTTTGAGCATTCCACACTTACAGAATTGAGCTTCAAAAAGATTTATCACTCTTAAAATTTTATGAGCAGACTCTATCCAATTTATTAAAAAATCAAGATAATCTGTTAACCTAATACAATTGCTCATCAAAGATTCTCTACAAATTGTTTACTCAACTGAACCTCATCTAGGAGTAGGTTGAACACCCTTGCGCTTTAATTTGGTTTTAGTAATTGCTTTATGCTGCAATTCTGATCACTGATATTTTGTTTGTGTGATCAGAGAAGGTAAGAAAGTGTAGGTATTATTATCAGTTTTGCGGTGGCACTTTTTGTGATCCCTGCATTTTTTTTCTTTTAATATGCTTGTACGGCTTTTTCTCTGTTCACCATTCTGATGTGAACAATTTGCTTGGATAAATGTGGGTGGGGAGGGGATGTGGTTTGGATTTGGGAACATTGCTTGAACCTTGGGAATTCTGAAAAGCAGAAAATACAGCGTTCTGTTCAATTCAATCCAATATTGGTCATTGTGAGTGATTTTCTTCACATCCAACTGGCCCAACAGATAAAAAAAAAAACGATTTTTGAAACTGCTGTTCTGAAGCCACTGCGCTGCTAAGGATTTATGAACGTTGCAGGTTTAGCTGAAAATACGTACCAAACAGCAAAAAGTAAAAAAAAAATTCACGAATTAAACCGTGATGGAAGGAAATTAATTTTTAACGTATTTAGATCATTAATCCATAAAATCAAGTCTCATGGTGCAATTTTTAAAACCAATTTTGTCTAGAGCAGCCGAGGAAACTGCAAAGAAATTGGAGACCTTATCAGCAAGTATCAACGAAGTTATGGTGTGCTGAAAATTCCAGGTTTAACATCAGCTTCAAAAACTTTCTACATAAATACACATGATAACTTCCTCCTGAACACGGCTTGATGGTGAGGATATACTTTACACTTGTACAGTATACCATCATTCACGTAGTTCAAACGCCGAACCGGGTGGACTCAAAATCAAAGGATCGACAGATCATAATGAACACAATTTCAACAGAATTGAGGATCATTGCACTTACCTTTGTTTCGAGCATCCACGTCTGACGAAAATAGACATATCACAGAGAAAACAATAAAAAAAAGTTGGTACCCGAAATGTCTGAGCAGCATCTGCGAAATATTATCACGACAATCATGCAGTCAAAAAAAAAAACCGTGGAACATCTTGGAGTCAAACTACAAAGCACCATACAGTACTCTAGACAAGGAGGTTTCCATATCCATAAGGAACAAAGCATTTTCTCGGGGGAAAGAAAGATGAATCACAGGAAAAGGAAATGGTAATTGGTTATATTCTGGGCCTGTAATTGCTTCTCCAATGAGCTGACAGGATGCTGAACTTAGAGCCAAGGGTTCATTCACCCAATTAGTCTTTCACTTCCTTCCAGAACACACCAAGTTGCGCATTTTCATTTATTTTGTCTCTCTTGTGTCAATAAAATGGTAGCCAAAAGGACTCCCGAAAATTCCAGTTATTTCGAGATAGAGGGGGAAACCGTTCAAGTATGGGATGAGGTTTCAAATGTATCGTTTCTGTAAATAAATTCAGACATGGAATATTCGAAGAAAGTTACGCGACATAGGGATTTATTTGACTCATTATAGGGAGGTCCCAATCACCCAGGTCCCAATGTCCTTTTGAGAAAATGTATACATTATAGTGTGAAGCATCCCAAAATGAGTTCACTCTCCAGCATCTTCATGCATCCGCACGGACCGTAATCAACGCGCCTCATCGTATTCATCTTCGCAGCTCACTGAATCAGCACTAATCCTTGAAATGTTCATTTAGTCAAGCGAATTTCGAAGCATAATATTCGTAAACTCTGACCACTGATGGACATATATACTCGGCACATACAGCGAACGAGTTCAACATCGAACCACGCGATCAACTCCAACAGTAAAACTTGTCTTGGGTATTCCTGTGATGCCTGCTGGTAGTACAGTATCACGAACGTCTGACGCAGCGGGATTCCCCAACACACCCATTCAGCCTTCCGCATCATCTATGTCCACAGAAGTTCATTCGAGATGGACACGAGGAAAGCTAGCTTCAACTCCAGCACTGGAGTTGAACTGCTGATGCACGAAGCGCATCCTTGTTTCCCCGAGTTCCTCGAACCCATCAGCAGAGAACACTTCCGCATGCATACACAAGATACCAATGCTATAACGCGGTCATTTTCTTATCGAGGTCTCCGGTGCGGGACGAGACACAGCGAGAATACAGACGAGAGACACACGTTTGAGGAAAGACTGAAGACGCGTCGTTATTGCGAACCAGTGCACTACATTTCCATCACGGACTGAATAAGTTAACATTTTAACGAACAGTGAAGTCTGTATAATCGTACAAAAATGCTCATCGATTCGCGAACCACGCTTGCACAAGTGTTCATCAGTGCGTATAATTGAACGTAGTGAGTGGGAAGAGGAACATTTCACGGCGTTTCTTCCCTTCAACATTTTCCGGGCCGGTGCGATCAATTTAAATTTGATCAGTTCAGAAAATTCCAAGATTACTCCTGTTCTGCTGCTCATTTCTCGTATTCTGAACAGACGATGGTGATCATGCATTCAGCTGAAGGTGTCGATAATGCTCGATTGATTCCGATAATGCTGAGAGACGCGTTTTCTAGGGCATCTAGGTGACCAGATTAAACGAAGGAAGACCGAATTGTAATATATTTGCTCTCAGCACAATCACACGGGATTTTCCGCGGATCCTACGAATATTTCCTCCTCGCATTACGTGTATCTTGTCTCACAGCACTTTATCCATATTTCCCAGATTTGAAGAATTGCACCCTTTTGCGTGGTGTTCAACACTGTTGACATGTTTACGCGCCTGAATTGAAACTAACTATTAAATGCACATGCATGTAGAGGTTTCTGAATCCCCCGAAGCAATAATTCGAAGAAACCAGAAGGCGGGAAGACACTCCACCTCATCAATTTACGACGCAGGACACATCAGTGAGCAAGAAAACGAAAAACTAACGATATAGACGAAGGCGGGACGAAGCCTTGGCATTCGGTCACTGCCACTGGACCAAGCTCTGGTGCGCATACAGCCCCAATATATACAAAGCTCTCGCAAACGGCATTCACCAGCAGGGTTGCCGAAAATTCAAACTTTATTACCGTGCCTTCTTTAGTTTTTCTAAACCCCGCGATATAGAAAGGACCTTGAGTTCGTTTGACGCAACGCTTCCAGGTGCGCGAGCATTGCCATAAAGCACTGAATGCGTAGTGAAGATTACGTGGTATGATGATTCACTGGTTCAGGAGGACACATTGAGAAACTTCCTGACAACTCTGCGTTCTCCAGGGTTCAAGATGATTGGCCATATATTGCGTCTCCCGCGGCAGCCACAGGTTTGTTTTCCCGCTCCTCGCCGGGGTTTTAACTCAGCACAAGCGCGCTACTCCGGGTTTCTTCTGAACTAAACTGTGGTGAATAGTGTGGAAAAAAGACTTCACATGAGCTTGGTTATTATCGCGGTGGCGTCGTTGCCCTCGATCATCGTCGCCGCAATTTACCCTGCAATCGTCTGTTTTGTGGATCATGAAGGCCAAGGTCGTTGCTCTTCATCGAAAAGTGTTGATTTGCACGGTGCCTGACTTTGTTAAACGTGGTGTCCGGCAATATATTAGTGTGTCGTTTCCTGTACGTGCGCCGCTCATTTTATGATAAGGTGTGTGGTTTATCCCTAGCTTGGATCGAGCAGATCCTTGATTTGTTCTTTTACTGGCGCGCTCAGTGATTTCCTTTTGGAAAGAAGGTGTCATTCTATTGCAATGCTGCCGAGCGCTGCTGGCTCTCGGTTGGTCATCATCCAACTGCTGATTGTGGTTGTCTGTTTCGACTGCAGCGACCAGCATTTGAGCAAGGAGTTGAAACGTGAGTTAATGTTTTTCGCTCATTTTGCTCGTTTTTCTGTAACCGCAGATGGACACTGCCCCTTTATGCTCAAAACTATGTATTCCCACCATGATGTTGCGGTATCGAGTGCTGGGATATTTTGTCGTCGTATTGGATCTTCGATTTAATGATGTAGAGAAAGTGCTGAAGACAAGGCAGAACGCTTTGTTATCAAGTCCTCTGTTAAGTACTCTGTTACGAGTTATTCAGTGCGTGTTCCAGGAATTCTGCCTTCCAAGGATTACAAATGCAAATGAGGTCAAGCAACAGCATTTTGATCAGTTATGTGATTTTTATAAAAGTTATAGGTGTTGGTATTTTTATAAAATACCTTTACCAGCAATACAAACCAGAATTTATATTTTGGATGTTTTGTATTCTGTGCTGGAAAGTAATGAAAATACTTGGTTTAAAGCTGGATGTTTATTGTTCATTAAACATTCACAATGCAGTAAAGATGCGCACAGTGAAAAATTGAACAATTCAAAAACAGTACCATAAAAAAACAATGCATATGTCTAACAGAACAAAAAAACAATGAAACATCATACAAATGAAAAAAATACATAAATAATAACATCCAAGATAAGCATCAATGAATGCAGAACATTCGAACATACAATTTTTCTGAAGAACAATATTTTTCATGCAACGGCTGGCTTTCAAATCAGAATTTTTATTATAAAGTGTGGAGCTATATTTTGGTTAGAATTGTCTTGAAAGAAGTTTCAGTGATCTGCCCATTGAATTAGTTGAATCCACGCATTTCCAGTCAGATAAATGGCTCATTCACGAAAGTGTGTGTCAGTATTATAGACAGAATTAGGGTCCCAATAATGAAAATTTGAGATGAAATTGTGAGCCTCCGAAGTCCAAACGTGTCCATACAAGTAATGTGAGTTGTAAATGAGATTTAGTCTTCCGGCCAAGCATTATTGAATGAGGTATACACTCACATCTGCAAAATGCCTATATGAGCTGAACATGTTTTAAAAATTTATAAAAGCATGCCTGCGGCATAGGAAAGGCGCAGACATGTTCAGACGATTCTCTAATGTAATGGACACATATTTGGTGATATCTCGGGATTTATATGTGAATCTGAGCAGTGCTCTTGTCGAAAATTTAGATGAGGGGTGTTTAGAAACACGAGATTTGCTAG